>JAGYYN010026655.1:0-12098 GCA_021441665.1 Euplotes cf. woodruffi 2 WChen-2021 | reverse complement strand
AGTTTTTTTGGGTTTTTTCTTAGTTTTTTCGGGTCCACCTGTAAATCATATTATTATAACTCACAAATTTATATTTTATGAGTAAAACATATATCATAAAAATACATTTTTGGGTGATCAAACAGAAATAATAAATTCAAATTTAGAAATGGACAGCATCGACAAGAACTACTATAATTTGTTGAATATAACGAAGGATGCCGATCAAGACGAGATAAAGAAGGCTTATCGGAAAGCTGCCCTTGAGCATCACCCAGATAAAGGAGGCACAGACCAAATGTTCCACGCTGTCAAAGAAGCATACGATATACTCTCAGACCCAATCAAAAAACGGAACTATGACAGAGACTTAAAGAAATACGGGTTCAAAGACGGCATGAAGAAGACCAAGTCATCAAACGACGATACAACGACCAGAGCAAAGAAGCCGCAGTTCAAAAAGGGATCCACGACGACTGATATTCCAAGAGAGGAAGCAAAGACCAGCAAGCCGACCGAAAGCGCCCCTAAGAAAGCTCCATTTGTTGAGATTCCTTCTGATTTAAAAGCTCTTTCGATCAAAGAGCTTAAACTCCTGCTGTCTAATTTAGGTCTCTCGCACGAAGACTGTTTTGAAAAGCAGGACATGATCAACAGAATCCAAGAGTTCAACGGAGGCAGAAAGGACAGCAAGCCTGAGTACACAAGGTCGACGACTGGTATTCCAAAATAAGTCAGACTCACGGTCTGAATCAAGAAAGCCAGCGACGAGGGGCTCAGCCACCTCCGGAGCTGCATCCTTTGCTGGAACGATGGACAGCGAAGACGTGATATCATTCAAAATTTTAAGCATCGGGAACCAAGAAGTGGGGAAAAGCTGACTTATAAAAAGATACTGAGAGGGAAGATTTGTTAAGCGGTACATTACAACAATCGGCATCGACTACGGCGTTAAAAAGATGACGCTTGACGGGTCACAGATATCCATCAATTTCTTCGATCTCAGCGGTAATGACGATTACAGACTTATCAGAGAGGAATTTTACAGCGACTCTGAAGGAATCCTCATGGTGTACGATGTCGATAACAGAGACAGCTTTGTTAACCTCTCGCAGTGGGAAAATGAAATGAAACGATTTGGAGTCGATACCAATGAAGTCCAGGTTGTCGTATGAGCAAACAAAGTTGATGGCAAAGGACGTGAAGTATCTACTGCTGAAGGCCAAAAGTGGTGAAAAGCAAGAAACTACACGTATTTCGAAACTTCTGCTAATACTGGTCTAAAAGTTAGCGAAGCTTTTGAAGCGTTATTTTTAAAAGTACTCGAGAATTTCAGAGGTAATAGAAAGAAATTTGGACTACCATAAGCGATAATTAATATTTTCAATAAAACAGACATTTTTATATAAATTCTATTGAAAAAGTAAAACAAATTACATATTTTTGGATAAATTAAGTTCGAAAATAAAATAAATAATTATAATATTTAAAATAAACAGGATTCTACCGTATTCCTATAAATCAATCACATATAAGCAATGGAAGTATTCATGAATAACTACGAAGAAGTATATAAATACAAAAGAGAGCACTCAGACTCTCTGCCGGATGAGCTCTCAAGTCTAAACAACAACTATTCAGTTGATGTGATTAGTGAGAATCCTGACCATGATCTTTGATTCTTTGAAGAATCAAATGAAAAAGACTGATTACAATTTGAATTACACAACAATCAAGAAGACATTGAGGAACATCAGATTCGAAGCAATCAGTCAAATTCAAAAAATCAAGGTTGTTCGACCTGCATCTGAGCGAGATGTCAGAAAGACATCAGAATTGGAGAAGACCGGTGAACGCAATTCTGAATTAAAAACAACAAGCTATCAATCTGCAACAACTACAACACTGATACCAACAGCGTCAATGAGAATTTTAACTTCGATCAAGAGTGAGTTCCACTCGAGCTTGATTTTACATTTACTAATTCACTTGAAAATGATAGTAAAATCAAAGAATCTGAAAAGCTAAAGCAACAGCTCGACGAAATAGAATCCTGGGCCAAGTCGCTCTCCAACATCAATATTGATGAAGAAGCCAGCGATTTGTCTTCGCAAATCTTCACAAAAAGCAAAGATGAGACCCACGAAGAAATCGATCTTTTTGAGGAAATTAAAATTGACAAAAAAGCCGAAAATGATGTAAAAACACTCGGAAAAGCTGGCTCGAAACACGTCTTCGAATATGCCGCACATGCGTCTCAGTTCAACTGAAGTCAACACCAAGCTTTTTACGAAGCTTTGGAGGAAAAGGTAGAGTGATCTACGACAAAAGGTTCTTCAGACAAAGAGATCAACGCATTGAGCATCCGGAGATCATGATTTAGAGCTCTCAGCTCCTATTATAAGAACTCATTTTCAAAGTTCAACAGGGCGTGGCAAGAGAAACGGAGAAACAAGAAAAAGACTAAAGATATGAACGAACTCATCGATACTTATCTGCTGCAAGAATTCGGACACCTTCTTACTGACTGCAGCTACGAATTCATCGTTAGTCTCAGAGAGGCAATGATTGCGATTTTACATTCACACAGATACAAAAAGCAAGAGGAATTTACTAAGAATATAGACTTCTCGATTGTAAGGGATGTCTTATATTCATATACGCTTGTGTCGCGGGATCGTTTCATCAACACCCGGGCATATGCGTTTATATACCACCATTTCTTTGTCAATGGAGCGTACAAGTTTCTTCAAAGTAAAGTTCAATGTAAACCTAGTATATACGTATTTGAACTTGAAAAAGAGCTTGTATCACTCCACTTTGACTCAATAAAAACCATTAACTAAATACTGTTCAATTCTGGATTATTTAAAAGAATTCATTGAATGGCTAAGCATATTATTGCATCTTTCCAAACTTAACAAGGTTTTCTAGTGTCTTATGTACATCAAGTTGTTTGTTGATAGTGACCTACACAAATATTTTACCCACATCACCTTGCCATAAGTTCCTAACCAAACCACCGATTCTAAATTCGCTAAAAATCTCGAATAATAGAGGAATAAAGTCAAATGTCAATTGTACCTGGAGTTTAGAAAGCATATTGGATTCGAGAATTGCTAACTCTTTAATTTTCTCTTCATTCTCCTTGATCTTATTTTCATCTTCGACATACCGATTGTAGTATTTGTTTTGGACTGAGTTATTAAGCCTTTCTTTTTCTTTCTGTCTTTTTAGGATTGCTTTTTCTTTGATCTTCTTGATGTCTTGGATCTTGCTGACTTTGGTTTCATTATGAATCGACTCTAAATGATAAACGCATGAGCGTACCGATCTCTTTGAATTTATTTACTCAGTCCTTTACTTATTTCAGCCTTAATCTGCTTATTTCGCTTATGGTTATTTTCGACAAGAGTCCTTTTGAGCTCTTCCATCGCTTTATTTCCGCATATTGTTGTTCTCTGTGATCTGCTGCCGCTTTGAGTTCGTCTCGCTTTCGACTTTCAGCTGGTAATTGAGAATCGTCTTCTTGTGCTCGTAGTGTTGATTCCTGGTGTTGATGAAAGACTCCGCTTTCGATGAGGTCTCTTTAATCTTACTTATTAGCCCGACGCTCTTCATACTTCAGTCTTTCAATGCGGTTCAGCATCAACTTCAGCTTGAAGTTGGAGTCTTTGTGCTTCATAGTTGAGATGTAGTTCAGCTCACCAAGTTTTGAGCTGATCGCATCTGGCATTTCTGGGAGTTTCGAGCTGCTCAGCTGCCCTTTACTAGCTGTAAGCATATAACTGGTCTTCACTTACTTTTTCTCGGCAGTTCCTTCCGAGGGACTGAGATTGCTTGCCTTTGAAGAATCGGGATTGTGCCGAATTCGTTCTCAAATGACTCAACTGAGCTCCGATGGCTTAAATTATGGCTTTTGTAAGTATCCTCTCTATCTGCGGAACCTAAGGCATTATAAATGCGAGAGATTACCAAATGGAGAACTCATCGAGTAGTTCGTGAGCTTGACTTTAAACGGTGTGCTGGAGTCTCCTGCTTTTTTGCCCATTTTTATCGTAGGAAAGTACGTCATGTGCTCTTGAAGCTTTGAAATATTATTACTGTCATTGTTGTTTTTCTGAAGTGCGGCTATAGAGATTTTAAGAGCGTCCTACCTATCATTTCTAAGTCTCTAACTGAGAACTCAATGCTATCATTATTTCGCTTGGTCCTGTTCTTTCTCCTTCTGTGGTTAAGATTTGATGCAAGGTTAGTTGCGGTATCAGATTCGTTTCTCTGGCTGATTTCTTCGCTCATAAAGTTTATTTTTACTATTTATTTTGCAATTATTTTATAATTAAAAACGTTCGATTAGGATACAAAAAATAGCAAATTAAAAATATCAGTCTAAATATTAAGTTATTTAGCAATATACAAATAATCACTTCATTAAAAAATTCTTTTATTTGTCGAAATTAATGCTTAAATCTAAAATAAAATATATGTTTATTAATAGCATTCGCCTTGACTCATTTGATAGAATTTGGTATATAAACTCGTATTTCAACTACCTCTCTAAGCAATTACAGATTAAAGGCAATTTAAAAAATCAAACGTGGCTGATAACCAAAAATAAAAATCTTGATTTAACTTTGGCGAAATTAAAATTAAGCTACGAGTCAGCCCTATTTATAAACCTCGGTCATTAATTATTGCATATTGATATCAAAGAGCAATGGAGGATTTAGAACGAGAAAGGGAGATCAAAGACAGACTCATCGAGCACATGCAGAAGAACAGCATAAAGCAAGTCGACGTCGCAAAAGAAACAGGTACTCTGCATTTTAATCTTTAGGCATCCACCACTCGACACTGTCTCTGTGGCTGCAGGGAAAAGTCAAAGGCCACATGGTCAAGGTCGGCGAGACCATCGAGAACTACCTTGACTCATACGGCATGCAAAAACAGAGCAGGATGAACACCTGGAGCTTCCAGAAGATGTGCAGGAATAAAGAAGACTTCGTCGGCTTTAGCGGCGAACACAAGAGCCTCGAAGAAGTCGATGATAACAATGGCTTCGGAACACTCATTCCTGTTACTCTTGACTTCGAAGTCGAAGGCAAGAGGAAGGAAATGTACCTTGTCGATAAAAACGAACTCTTTATGACGCAGGAAAGCTTCATAAAAACTATAAACGATGATACTTCAGTGCAACAGCAGCAGGAAGATCAGTTGCTCGGGTCTTTAAAACGACAGATCAATGGATTTAGAGTGTATAAGCCTATCGAAGGCGAATTTATAAGGAAGATCAAACTAAACCTTATCGTCGGCAGCCATATCATCACAGACCAGTTCGACTGGGATATCAACAATCCAGAAAACAGCCCAGAAGACTTCGCAGAAGTAATTTGTGTCGATTTGGGACTGAGTTCTGAATTTAAACTCCCAATCGCTCATTCAATAAGACAGCAGATACTTGAGCATCAGAAAGTACTTCATTCAGACAAGAGAAACTACGTGAGAAGTATTTTGCTCCAAGATGAAGAGGAGATCGCTGATGGTTCGAAAATTAGACTTTGAAACACTCCTATTGAAGTCGAACCAATTAATATCAGTAGAACGTCATCGCAAAGCAAAACTCCTCAATGGAATCCTTCAATACAGCAATTATCAGAAACAGAAATTGTTAAGCTCGAAAAGCAGCAGGAAAGAAAATTGAGATATGAAAAGAGAAAGAAATAAAATTAATTAGTAAAACTTTCAATATATTTTAAACTAAAATTAATATTTCTAATAATCAGCAAATTAGCGAGTTGAATACTATAATAGTGAAGTACCTTTAATGTGATTTTTTTATTTTAGCTTTAATCAAAATTATTGTGAGAAATTGCTGATTTAAAGTAAGGCTAATTCTATTTATATGCTGAAAATAAATAAAATCCATCTCCACTATTATTAAGATGATGCGTTTAGATTACACCATTTCTCCATCACAGTAGCCTACCTTAATATTATTGTATGTGGTAACAGGCTCAGGAAAGCGTGCAAGCGATCAATTTAGCGAGTTAAAAGGTACAAAATTCAGATTTCGCATAGTGAACAAGACGCAGCTATTTTTACTTTACAAATGCATAACTATATTTTCTTTCCGAAAAAGGATTCCGATCCCTGACCCTTTATTCTTAAAATAGAGGCTTTATGCTTACCTCGCTGAGGTTCTAATGATTATAATGTACTTACTTTACCAATCTGCGTTAGTATTCCTTCTCGAGCTTATATATAAATTGCGAAGTGGCAGCGGTAGGATTGTGAATCTTTTCCATGTCGCCTGTTGACAGCGATATTTTTGTAATTATAGTGTTTAGCTCTTCCTAAGAAAATTCAAAAAGTTTCTAATTATTATCTCTAGCAAAGTCCACTGAAGCTTACACATACATATGGTATACTTAAATGCGTAAATGGTTGCATTCAGCGAAGATAGTAATCTAAGCTTTGGGCATTAAGTTATTGCTCTCATTGTAAATCGAGTCGAGAAATATGCATAATTTTTATAGTGATTCATATAGTTAATTTAGTGACTTTACACTATTTTATCGAGCGAAATTACTATTAAATCAGGCATAATTTATTCACAACTACTGCTGTAATTAGTTGATCCGGTATTAGTGATAGTTTATGTGAACTCAACTGGACTTTGGAACTTATAAACA
This sequence comes from Euplotes cf. woodruffi 2 WChen-2021, assembly GCA_021441665.1. Taxonomy (NCBI): domain Eukaryota; phylum Ciliophora; class Spirotrichea; order Euplotida; family Euplotidae; genus Euplotes; species Euplotes cf. woodruffi 2 WChen-2021. The sequence goes on along the minus strand of JAGYYN010026655.1, from coordinate 5,427 downwards.
GAGTATTTTTGAATAAAAATACATGGAGAATCAAATTTCACATGGGTCTTAAAAGTTCAGCTTTTCGCGAAAATAATGCGTATTTTGGTATTTTATTTAAATTTAAGTAATTTTAGCGCATTTGAATGATTAATTCATACTTTAAGTAGATTAAAGCTTAAGTTTTAACCTTTGTATAATAATTCAAATTTTTATAGAAATTGCCGGAATTTGCGAACTTATAAAAATGAAGGAGGAAACTTTGAAAGCAAAGAAGAACTTTAAAGTCTGTAAGTCACCCTCAGTCATAGTCAATAGTGCCAACGTCGAAGAATAACAGGTGGAATGAAGACGAAAAACTTGACTTAAGGATGTTTTTGCTCAGCTGATACAGTGACACTGACAAGAGTCTGACGTGGAAAAGTGTCAGCAGCTTCTTGCAGACAAGAACTTCTACCCAAGTCAGAACGCATATTCAGAAGTTCAAGAATAAGTCGATAAATGTGCTCAAAGAGATCCAAAAAATTATTGATAAGTTTCAAACCAACAAAAAGTTAAAGCAACACAATAATAATTCGAAAGAGAATTTTTTAACTAGTGAAGAGAGAATTTTTATTGAGGAGCTTTGATTCGACTACCTTGCTATCTATGAAAATGCTATAAAAAATGGAATCAAAGACAGCAAAAGGATGCTTACTTACTCTGAGATTTTAGTCAAAAACAACTCGATTCCTTCCTTCATTTTGGAAAATTCTAATTCTTTGGCGAAGAAAGAGTCGTTAAAAGCAACGATAAGCAATATGGTTCAACACCATGAAAAATGCAAAAGACTCTTGCACGAGCTCGCTGACAGCTTGAAACAAGAAATCGTATGTTCTACAATGAACCCTTTGCGAGTTAAAAACGTAGATGAGAAGAAAGTGCTCGAGGCGAAATGCATGAAGCAAAGCTATAAAGAAAATACTAATTCTCAGAAAAATAAAACTACTGAAGAAGAGAAACATCCAGAAAATCGAAGAAAATTAAAAACTGTTAAAAATAATGAACCTGACGTGGAAATGACTCCTCAGGTGATGTCAGTAGAAATAGTCGACAAGCAGCCTTTAAATGAAAATATCAAGAGCGTAATGGTTCAAGGTCCTCCAGATCCACCAGCTGATAAAAATTCAAAATCAAATGATTTTCATTCAAATCCTCAAACCTTCAATAAAGTTGGATTCAAGACCCCGCTTGAGCTAAAAATCAGAAAAAGCAAAGAAGACGATTTGCTTAAGCGTTTATCAGTGCATGAAGATACATGAATCGATAGTGACGAAGCAGACCAAAATCCACTAGATTTCGAAAGTTTTTGGTACTCTAAATTTCCTCTGTATTTCGTATAATTTTGATTATAGTTTTCCAGATATGCCGCCTCATCCGTATCAAGCGCTAATCCCAGGGAGGATGTGTTTTCACAACTCTTTCTCGAGATGCCACAATTTTCAGTACAGGCGTAAGGTCCTTTGCATCATGGATATTTTTTAAAGTAAAGTTATAGAATGCAGTCCTTACAGCAGTTACGCATCGCCATTCGTCCAAACCATTTCAAGCTGGAGTCCAGTCAATGCAGGCTACGAGGCAGCATACGGCATTCACTCAGCGTTCGCTGGCAATCCGTATTCCGAGCTGTGAAGCCCAGCACAGCTTGATTTGCAAAGGTAAGTGAATAATGAATGAATATTTCGAAAGACTTTCATGCCAGTTTTACCGCGATTATCTGACTGATAACTAATTATTTAGTCCGCGTCCGAGCAGCTTCACTGGATACAAAAGAACAGATCGACAGGCGGAGACCAGCAGGAAAAGAGACCTCAAATACACGGATAAGTACAGCCAGGCTGATGCACTTAGTAATATAAAGCAAGAAATGATTGATTCTGCTGCTAATCATGAAAACGGTACGAACAAACCACAATCTCCGCAGAATCATTAAATACCAAAACTATCACAAAATTTGGTGGAGGCGACTTGCAAAGACTTCATAAACATGAGTTAACTAGTTGATCTAACAAATTGTCAGCGATAAAGATTTTATTAAGGAGATTGGTCCTTTGGCCTCTCGATATGCTAAATATAATTTTAACTGATGCAAGAATGACTTTCAAAATATCACAGAATAGTTTTGATAGTTTTTGAAGGTTTTTAACAGCTGTTTATTTTATTTATGAAATATGATTGGAACTTACTGAAATTTCGATAAATTTTTGAAATCAGCTATTTGTGCATCTTCCATATTTGATAGTAAAATTTATAAAGATTCAATGAAATTTTGTCTATTTTTATTGTTTATGTTGAATTGAAATTTTTGATTTAGTCAAAATAAAATTAATTGATGTGTAAATAAAGTCAAAATTTGCAAATAATATGAGGAAATAAAAATTACTAATGCTGAATTTTAGAAATATGAAATCCACTAGATTTCCAAGGAATCTTACTCCTTTTCATTGAGTTCCAAATGTTCATTTCATCTTGACTATACATAGAAGTTTCTGGAATTAGATGTGTGTTTTTATTAATCTTTTTGCCTGAATTACTAAAACTTCTTGAATGGTTAAAATCAGTATTGCTATCAAAATTATAATCTCTTGATGAAATCTCAACTATTTTATTTTTCAGTGCCATCAGTATAACTCATAATTCCTTCTCCTTTCTGAGATCCTCGTTCCCATTGTCCTTTATAGGAACTTCCATCAATCCAGTACATCTCTCCATACCCGTGTCGTTGGTCATTATAAAAAGATCCTTTATAAAAGCTTCCGCTATTCCACTTATAAACGCCTTCGCCATGCTTTTTGTCATTAAAGTACTCTCCGTCATAAGTCGTGGCATTAGGCGAGGTTGATTCCTTCCAGACGCCGGATCCGTGCCTCATTCCGTCTTTGAAGTCGCCTTCGTAGACCATTCCCTGGCTCCAAATAAACTTGCCTTTTCCTGAGAACTTGCCGTCTTTATACTCTCCGACGTACACATCCCCATTGGCGAAAATGTCAGTTCCTTTGCCGAATTTGAGGCCCTTTTTCCATTCGCCTTCATAACGGTCTCCATTGGTCCAGATATGCATGCCGTAGCCGTATGGCTTTCCGCGTTTCCAGTCGCCGATGAAGTACTCGGTGGAGTTGCCCTTCCAGACGCCCCGGCCGTGCTTGTAGCCTTTGACCCACTCGCCCTCATACACTTCTCCTGTACTCCATGTAAATACGCCTTTTCCGTGCGCTTTTCCTTTAGAGAAGTTGCCTTTGTACACGTTGCAGCAGGAGAAATTTTCGTGGAGCAGAGCTGAGGAAGTCTTCGACCCGCCGGTTTTGAATGTGCGGTCGAATTTGCTGCATTCGTTGCATTTTTCAAACCTCTCGTAGCCATCGCCTTCGCGGAGGTCATCAGCCCAGGAGCCTTGATAAATCCTGCCGGAGTGGTACTTAAGAACGCCTTTGCCGCTACGAATAACCGTACCATCGTTTGTTTCCGTAATCTGGCCGTAATAATCGGAGTCTTGGTAGTTAATCTCCATAACCTTGATGTTGTCTTTCTTGAGGTCTTCCCACGAGAAGAGCTTGCTGTTCTCGTTAATTTCAATAATTACGCTTTTAGCCTTTTCCTTTGCGGATTTCTTTTTGAAACTCGAGTCAAGAGCGACTGAGCTGTCGTACTTGAAGTCTTCGATGTGCATCTCTGGAGAGTCATTCCAGCGGTTTGGACTCAACTCGTATTCGTTCATTATATTCTTAACCAATAATTTCCGCCCTCGTGATTTATAATAAGCAAAGGAGGAATTTTACTATTTAAAACTATTTTATTAACTTTGTGCTTAAGCAATAAATTTTAAAGAATTTAAAACTTTTTATCATTCATCTCCAAAATAAAAAAAATGAACTTAATCTTTATTGAAGATATTGATAAATTAAAGTTACGATTGAAATTAATTTATAGTCGTGAGTATAAATGTCTTCTCGGCGTAAACAATCTGGGTATAGAAAATGGAAGCTGCTTCAACGATAATTAACAACGTCCGACACTATCCTGTACTGTACAGAGAAGTACTGTCGTTTTATAACAGCTGATATAGCAATTACTGGAGCGAAATCGGTACAATTCGTGTTTTAAGCTACTTCAACTTTTTGCTTTTAATTAATAAAATTGTCATTTAGACTCACCAAAGCCATTTTACCTTGCTGACGGAACTTTTGGAGGCGGCAACCACACGAGACTCTTGCTGAATAAATTCAAAAACATGAAGATAGCCGGTAAGCCTCGACCATCACTAGTATAAATATACAGGATATGATCTTGACCCACAAATGGTTGAAGAAGGAGAGGAAAACTTTAGTGATCTAATATTCAAAGAAAGAAGGCTAAAGTTAACCAACGACACGTTCTTTAATATTCTCTATCACTCCCCAGATACTGTAAGCACAGTGTATCATTCTGTAGCACTTCAGGCGATATAGAGAAAGAGCCCCGACTGCATTCAACTCAATCTTCCTTGATTTAGGATTTAACTCGTAATCTTTATTCACAATAGTATAGATATCAATTGGAAGATGCAGACCGAGGGTTTTCATATATGAAAGAGGGGAGCCTTGACATGAGGTATTCTAAATAAACGACACACTGACTCAAATACTGCTGCTGATATACTAAACAACTGCACTGCCTTCGAAATCGAATCTTTAATCAAGCCTTGTAAGCAGCTATTTTACACGATTTAGACGACTCCCACGCAAGGCAGATTGCTGAGGCTATCTGTAAAAGCAGAGAGACTGAGATTTTCAATACAACCTCACAATTAAAATAAAGTCTTACTTACTATCTTTCCTGGCCTTGATGGCAGACAAAAATACCACAAAGTAATGAAGGTCTTTATGGCACTCAGGATAGCGGTGAACAGCGAACTACTTGTGCTTGACAACTTCCTTTCTAAAGACCCGATTAACAATCTTACTCAGGACGGATCGATTGTGATTATTTCGTTCCACTCTCTTGAAGATAAAATTGTCTCCGATCATTTTAAAAGGTGGAGAATCAGAAAATTAGGTAAAGAATACACAAAGAAAGTAGTTGTTCCTTCTGAAATTGAACTCTCAGAGAATACTGCCTCTTCATCTGCAAAAATGAGGATGTTTGTGAGGAATCAGCAATCGAGGTTATAAATTACATTCAATATTTGAGTATCTGAAATTTATTCAACATACTTCGTGTATATTTATTTCTTCTTAAAAACCTATAATAATATTTATTATAAAATTATTTATTTTTTGCTTTAATAATTCTACCTGCCTCCATCCTAAATCTAAAAATGCTTTTATAAAGTTATTTATTACCTTTTAAATATAAAATTTAGTAAAATAAAAACTGAATGAAAAATAAAAGAATAAAGCAATAAAGTAAACTCTGAATACGAGATATGAAACA
>JAGYYN010026316.1:0-16559 GCA_021441665.1 Euplotes cf. woodruffi 2 WChen-2021 | reverse complement strand
TATGCTAGAGTCAGAACTTAATGAAGAGAGAATGACCAAAGAAGCCTATAGCGATGATGAGACCGATGTCCAGGAAATCAAAAAGAGAGACATGAAGGCTCAACTTAAGCCACAGGTTACTGGAACTATTGGAGGACTTGCATTCAGAAGACCAATGATTAAGGTAGTCAAGAAGGAGGAACCAAAGAAATGCCAAACTGTTATATCCAATCCGCTTGATTTACTTGGTGGAATCGACTCAGATGACGAATAATCACCTCTTATCATCTCCAGTATTTTCAACATTTAGCTAATTTTTAAACGAATTTGATGGTTATATTTATTTTTGATATTGATCATTATTAATTTTTGATGATATAATTATTTGTTTCAATTATATTTAAAAATAGATCTTTTGATTTCATATTGATCGTGAATAATCTTACTTTGATGAAAAATGATTCATATAGTTTGTTACGATATTTAATATTAATAACTTTAAGTATCTAAATAATAAGATCTAACCTGATGACTATCATATACTTTATTTATAAGTTATTTAAAGTTTATACCAACATATCAAATCACCGCGATCTCTTGAAAATTAATAAAACTCTACTAAACCTTTTTATATCAATGAATTAATTGTTTTTAACTAAACTACTCCTTTTGGTGCCTTATAATACGTATTGATCATATCCTTTACCACCCTGGTTCCATGCGGAATAATATCCATCTGTTCTGCCCTTGTTTTAGCATGCATCATCGGTTTGATCTTATTTCACTTCAGCTGAATTCAAATTATTTCAAATCCAAGTTTACCTCTAGATCCTCTACAGGTTTTGGAAATTCTATACTGCCTCAAACCTAAATCTTACCCTTTGCCGCTGGCTCTCCCCTTGGCTTATTCTGCCTGCTGGAAGGCTTGTGACTGGAGTTCCTTTTGTTCAGGTACTTTCTGTTTGCTGAAGAATCCCTCAGCAAACTGAAAGATGACAAACTTTGGTTACTCGCTGCTATCTTCCCTTGACTGCAGGTTAGTCTGAGCTTACCTCGACATTGGATTTGACACGTTGCCCATCAGCGATCGACTTCCAATCGACGATAATATGTCTTTAAATGTCTTAATTTCTCCGTCTAAATTAACAAGATGAGCTGGGGTAAACACTTGTGGGATTGAGCTTTTATAATCTAGTCATTGGAGTTTTGCAAAGGCCTGAGTATATTTTTAATTACCGTTTCCGAACTTGTTTTTATTTGCATTGTTCCATACCTCATTAAACTCCATTTTATGGTACATTTTCGGCTCTATAATGTTATCGTCAGTGAATACCGTTAAACGTAGTCGGCTTCGTTCTTGATTTATAATCGCCTTCGATCCCACTCATCGGTCGGGTGAGGGAAATAAACACCTGCTGGCTAGTTTCAATATTTGAAGCATATGAAGAATCTCAAACCCCTGATTTCTTTATGTTCTTCTGATTTACTGTACGTTTTGCTTTCGGAGGCAACCTTGAATTCATCATTTTATTGGCCTCTGTGGTGTATTATATCGTAAGAGAATACCGTTTCGGTCTTTAGATCCTCTGGTTACATTTTCATTAAATCTAACGCTCATTGCCCGTTGTTTAGCTGTTCCAATTCTCCCTTTGCTTTTCTTCTATTTCAAGAGATCAATATACAAATAGAGAAGTGTCTATATAGTCTTCAAATATTTGGCTGTCTCGATCTCACCTTCTTGACAATTACGCTTGGAATTTCGTTTGTCAGGTTCATTGCTTTGCGTTTGCACAATTTGGCAGTTCATACAAGTCTTGAATTGGCAGGACCTAATGATTAATGATAATAATATACAGTTTCAATGCTCAATGCATCCGTATTCTTCTGTGTCAAAGTCACTGTTGCTTCCTATAACCAAGATAATGCGGTTAGACCTTACGAGGCTTTGGTTTTGGCTGCGGTTGTGTAACCAGTTCTATCATTTCAACGAGGTCTATACGAGGTCAGATAACCAATATACGTTTATTTTTAGTAATCAGCTCTTCGTACTTCTTTTGGTCACTTTGGTATGAAGAAATCTATATTGACGAATTTACATAAATTAGCTTACCAGCGATGTTGATGAGAACTTCATTAATTCATATTCGTCCTTCGGCTCCTCGAATAAATCGCTGTTGCAGAGCAGTGAAATAAACTCTCAGAACTCATCGTACGCTGGAAGAACCGGATTTAAACCGATTTCAAAGGCTTTTGTGAGGATTCTAGTAATTTAAGCTCAATTTTTAATGTAAATCGTATAATTTGCAATATACACTTACTTGTACATTCACAGTCTTGTCTTGAAATAGCTGATTAAATTCGTTGGATTTTGTCTTGTAAAGGAGGTCTATTTTTATTTTAAATTGCCGCGAAACTCCATCATACCTTCCTCTGGTTTGAATCAGTCGGCTGAAAGGATCGATTCTGAGACTTCGAAAGACTTCTTGAAGTTCTCTCGATTACTGACTTCATCTTCGACTGGCTGGACTGCACCTGGAAGTCTATATATAACTGACTGGGTGATTACTCTGCGTCGTGTCTTCCACAGTGAGCTTATTGACTGCTATTCTCAGCATCAGCAAAAGATTGATTGGAAGTTTAACTAACAACTTACCGAATTTAATAGTATCGATTTGTGAGATCCAGTCTCCCGAGAACTCCATCTCCGAGGTGGATTCTTCTGTGCTCAAGTCCATAAGTTCCTGTTCGTAGATTTCAGACTCATCGTCGACAACTAAAACAGCGAGTTAGAACTTGTCCATCATGGCAATCGCAGATAATTAAGCTTGCCTTTCTTTTTCTTCTTGCACGGAGCTTTGAACTCAGCAGTGATCTGGTTTTTAGTGCTCCACCTACCGATCCCGAAGGAATTGGGAAGTTGCGATTTGTCCGCCAGATTTAAGCTAGAAATATTGATAATTAAGATGCAGAGCAAGTGAGTTCAACTTACAGCCGAGATGTAGTGACCGGCAGCTGGAAGTAAATCGACTGCCGAGTTTCTTGAGGAACACGACTTCTTTTGTACCCTGTGGGCACAGCGAAAAGCAGAAATCCTCATGTAAGCTTATTTTGGCTTTGGTATGTGCGGACTCATTTGCTTGTTTTTACAGGTTATCTAGAGAATTATTAGGAAATACCAATCACATGCAATCTTTAACCTTTCATTTTTGGATTAATTAGAAATAGAGTTTATCGAATTTGATACGAAATAAGAAAGTCTTTGATTTGCTTGCAAAATAACAATTTAAATCAAATAATTTTGCATTTTGCTAAATAGATTTTTGCAAAACCTTTTTTAATTATGTAAAATAAGAAAATGTATACTTTATTGCTTTAAACACGGCTTAACCCTCTAATGTAAAGTTTGATGAAAATTATTTTAAACCTATTTAAGGCTTATTCTTCTTAGTACTTACCTTAATTCTCTTATGAGCTTTAACTGAAACTTTAGGAAGAGAATTTTCTCTATGATGTATTGGATTATTGTCTTTGAAACTCATTCTTGAAGAATTAAATCCTGATACGGATTGTTCGCTTTCTTCTCAAAAAGATTCTTGAATAGTGTTATTTCCTGCTCAAATGCTGTCGTTCTCAAATAGACTTGCATCTAGCAAGTCATTATTGCAGATCTCTTCACTCTCGGTATTTGTAGTCTTCAATATACTATATTTTAATTACAAACTGCTCTATGATCTTGTTTTAAATTTAAAATACAACTTTTGCAATCAAATAATCGTCTTATTTAAATTTTAGATGAAAGTGCAAAAAATGATAAGTTTAACCAATCTTTAAGTATCTCATTTGTGATTAGTTGGTATTTTTATGTGATCTGGTGCAAGTTAAAGTTTATTCCTGCAGATGTATTTAAATCTAGTTTTGTGAGAACATAAAAGCTAAACCAAAAGAAAAACATAGAGTTGTGCAACCTTTTCCTGAATAAAATTTGAGTTGCAGTCTGGTAAACTGTATATAAACATATGCAAATTCAACCCTAAAACGACCAAAGATCTTTTGACTTTATTCTTTAAACAACAAAAATAGAAAACAATCAAAATTTGCTTATATTTGTAGATTTCTGAATTTGATTCAAAAATTTAAATATTTTCTCTAACTAAATTTATCAATCTTTGCTATTTAAAATCCTATATTTAAAAATAGGATTGGAGAATACTGGAGATTACTGCTGGAGAAGGTAAAGAACGAACAGATTGATGAATTAACAGCAGCTACTCAGGATCAGATAGGGACTCAAATGTAGCAAATCCGCCGAAGCAACATTAAATCTTGATTAAATGGAAATAGTTAAATCAAATTGCATATCATTGAATTTTAACATAATTTTCTGCCAAAAATTCGTTAAAATTATACCCATCTCTAAAACTTCCTCATTGAATAAAAAAGCATGAATGAATAATAATCAAAGCATATGTAAATTTGGCATCTGCGTTAGCTGGAAAAGAAAGCCATCGGTAAAAATCTGTTCCCTGCCTCGATGGCTTTCCCACTGTCCTCTGGTTCTGATTGGTTGCTTACCTCTTGCTATGACTGTTGTGATGGCTTGGATCAGCGGTATCTAAACAACTGTGATCAGCAGGCGTGTGTCTTTGGCTGTCGACTGCTTGGCAGCACTGCGTATGCGTGGTGTCGTCCATATTAGTAATATTATATCAATTCGGCCGAGCGTCTGCAACTAATAATAAAATTAGGTAAGCAGTTACACCACTTCCCAAATGTCCTTTGGCCTTATATTGCCTTGGACGATGTCGACCAAGGCAATATAAGGCCAAATGCAGCTGCTTGAAAGGGCAAGGGGTTGGTATGTGTAGTTTCTGCTTTTTTGCAGTTATTCAAAATACTGTAGTATGGATGTGCAAGACGAGTTGGTTGGGTTTGTAAGAACTGATTTGAGTTGTTCGTTACCGGACATCGGATCTGAAGGAATTTGCGAGTTTGAATTGATCCGTGCTTTTTTTATTTTGAATTTTTTGATAGAAGGTTGATTAAAATTTGGATTATTTTGAAATAAATACTTTTCTTTCACAGTTTATTAGTTGGAAAACGAGAGTTTATATTATTTACTTAATTTTTGTTTTTAATGAGAAAATAGTGTAAAGATTTTTATATCACTAGGTAAAAATATATCAAACTTTAAGCAGTCGAAATGTCTACAAAGGTCAAATAATTAAAGTTTGCATATTTATAAACTGTTGATTATAACTAAAGACTCTATTAAAAATTAGTAAAACTCATAAGGCTATAACATTTACATACACATGACTTAATGTTTTATCTATCAAATTATATATTTTATCTTCTTCATATTTTAATTTGTACAAAGTAATTTTGTTTCTTTCAAAAATACAGATATAATAATTCTAATAGTCATTCATGGTCAATATTAATAAATATAGAACTCAAATCCAAACCAAGCAAAAATAATAATGAGTGAAAGCAGTTGATTCGAAAATCCACCAATAGTAAGTATTTAAAACCCTTCATTTACGTGCAATCAACATATTTTTGCCATTTAAATCAAAATGTTTTAAATTAAGTTAGTCATTTCATAAACTCATGAGGAGGATCACTGCATTGATAAACTTCCCTCACTACTCATCTCAATTAGCAACCACGATATCACCATTCTGCATCACATCTCTCCTTCTATTAAATCCCTTTAAAATTAGATTTTATCTCGTTTAAAATACTCAAAATTTACAGCAGCACGAAACGATGAAAAATATGTTCATATAGAAAAATACTTGCAGAAGGATCAGATTCAAAAACACGATTGCGCTGAGAGTTAAGCCGGTCAAGATATTCGGAGCCAAATACATCGAGCTCAACTCCTTCTGAAGAGACGTAAGCTTCGTTCCCTATTCAGCAGAATCCAGCTTCTTACTCAGCTTTGTGTTGCCATGGAGGCACTGGAGTTCTAACCCAGCTGCAATTACATGCTAATGACGATTTAGAAGACGAATGGAGTACAATCCCCGAAGAATCCTCTATCTACAGGCAAAGAAGTGAAAACTGCGCTTTCTCCGATGAATTTAATATATAAAAGATATCTTGTAAGACTGGGCAACTACGGGTTTACCAACCACTGCGTTATGATGGAGTTTTAAATTAGTCCCAAATGCATTAGGGTGGTTAGTACTCGACTCAAAACATTTGGTTTCGCAGTTCTATTCAACATTAATTAATAAAATAAGCTTTAGTATTACTTGATTTATGTTTGTAAATTCAACCAAAGTTATTTCAAGTGGTTTACACTGCTTCAATGCTATCTGTCGTCTAATGAGCTGCAACGAGGTAGCTAATCACAGATTTATAGGCTCCTAGTTCTGAATGAACAGATGCATACAACTTACAATACGTAAATGGTTTACTATACTCACCGCTATTAGATGTTGAATTTTTAATTTATTTGGTTTTTCACTAAAATCCTGACCTGAAAATGCTTCAGCCCCAAGGTGGAGATATCAAAGATACCTGAAATAGTGCAGAGAACTTGACAGTGTTGAGCCAAAGAAGCTGTTCACTGCGCAGCTTGGGATCCAAAAGACTTAGTTCATTTTCACAGCAAAATCAGACTACTAAAGGTAAGAAACAGCTGAAGTTATTTCTAGATTCAATAAATTTTAAATGAAGCAGTCAGTTCAAGCGCAACAGCCAGCAAATAAATACAAATAGTAAGTTGTAGTTCTCTTCTACAAATATTTGTTGCAAAAGTCCTTCTGAAAGTGGCTAGCAAGTAATCGACTCTATTGATAGGCAGTGGAGTGAAGGAGAGAAAATCCAGTCAAAAGTTCCACCAAGAAAACCTAGACGTATTGTCAAGATTCTGAGAGGAAAATCTAAAGAAAGAAGAAAAACTAACAAACCACATGCAGCATAGTCTCAAAAGAAAGAAAATACTGTAAGACTGACATCCCACTATTTTAATTCCTTTTCAGAAAGCCGCTGAGTCAAAATCAAAACAAAATAAAAATATCCAGAGCGTTGTGAAATGTCGTTTTAGGCAAAGATGTTGAAATGAAGGTTCACAAAACAAACAACAACTTCGGCAGGAAGCTTTCGAATATTTTGAGTAAGGCTTTGCTTTAAGAGTCCTATAGACAGGCTATTTGAAAATGAAAACGAAAATTACATCAAGAGGTAACTTACTAAGTTCATGCTATAGGATTACTGAAAGTGGTTCTCCAAAATAAATCTAGGACCAAATCTGCATCACCAGTCAAAGACGAATGAAAAATGAATAATTTCAAAGAGAGTAATATTTTCGATGTCATCAAGCAAAATGTTGAGTCTCAGTCTGGCCTCACTAGAAGACTCGGAGTCTATAGTCGACAGACTAGAATTGATATAAAGAAAAGTAAGAAATAGTCACAGCTATTTTTATAGGGCAAAATAGCACGATGATTTCCAATTTTAAAAAGACCATTTCTTTAACAAATGGAGCCAAGCTTTGTAAGTAAAATTCATGATCCTTTGAATAAATAAAGCTAAATAATTGCTATTTAGCAGAGTCTGTTCCTTTGAATCCAATTACAAAGGAAGAAATAAAAAAGAAGAAAAGCATAGCAATGAAGCGTTTTATATCATACCAAATCAGGCAGTCACAGAAGGTATAAGCTTTGCCCCGCTAAGCATATAGAAAACAAGCTGTGCGAAGAACCAAAGCAATAACAAGTCGGCATTAAAGCGTCAAAAGCATATTAAGGAAGACTCCATGTCTGATTTATAAATTATATCTAATTCAACTATCCTCTCTTGCCTTGTGAAAGAAAAAAATAGTTATTTGAAAATATTAATACGTCCTTTTAAATCTTTTTAGTTATATCATAAGATCAAATTTTTACTATTAAAATAAATTTGTTATTTTCGACTTAAAATAATTTGTAAGCAAAAAATGTTGATAAAGTGCATTAAATTAACAAAATCTATACAAATTAGGTTCTATATTAATTTAGCTTGCTCTTGATGAGTGATTTTTATTTTCTGATTTTAAATATCATTAAGCAATTACTAGTTGATTAGGTAATTTTATTACTGCTGAGTTACAACTATAAACTCTGCCTTGTTGTTTCTTAAAAATGATTAATTTCAATGAATATATTTCATCTCGAGCACATTGAAATCAAATTGCAAGTATTTAAATAATAATTGCTTTAAAAATGCTAATGTTTTGCAAAGAAAGTGAACCAGCCCAAGATATGTTTTGTGAGCCCAGCGATTACAAAAGTATCCCTGAAGTTTTCCACCTTCCTTCAGACTTGCCTGAGATCGGAGACTCGAATCAAGAGGTTTTTTGTCTTTCACAGTTCGGTGCTCAAAAAAACAACGCAGAAGACAAAGACAAGAAGAAACTTAGTGCGAGGATAAGATCTAAGAAAACAAGAGAACGCAAGAAGGTGTATGTTTCACAACTCGAAGAACGGGTCAAAAAGCTTAAAGAAGAAAATACAAAACTCAAGAATGAACTTGAAAAATGAAAATAATCGCAATTGAAACAAGATTGATGATTGTAGCAACGTTAGTAAAAACAAATGTCTTAAAGCTAGTTTTGATACACTGAGTGATGACCTTGAAAGCAAGATTAATCGAAATATTGATGACTTCAAATCGTTTATTGCAAAGCATCTGTTCGATGGTGAAATGTCATTTGGTTCCACTCAAAATAGTGACTTAAATGAATTATTCAAAACCAAATCAAAACTAATCCTGCAAGCTCACGGGGATATCTTAGATGTAGCCTTTAAGTTCATAATAAACAATGCAGTTCCAAAATTCGCATTACAGTATCTTTCTGAGATCGATAAGGATAACGATCTGAGCTATGACGAAATATAAAGCGTTTTTATAAGCTAAAGAAATACCAGCAGCAGGAGTTTTTAGCACAAAAAGACTTATCGATGATCGATCATATAATGCTGCGGTTAAACCCATCTAAAAGACAGTTCGACTTCTTCACATACATACAGGTCGTCAAAGAAAGACAGATCAAACAGAAGGTCAAAGAAGGAATCAAAAGCCTCATCAATGCCAGGAATATGATTCGAACAAGTCTATTCGAAATAGCTGCTTTCCGGCAGAGCATTATTAAGTTGGGAATATACTCGGACTCTCAGTTTGTCAATGGAATAGTCAAAGAAATCTTAAAGTCAAGCTACGATAGTTCTCCGTATAAGGTCTTTAATATCTCCAGTGATGCAGAATACAGTCACACTGTCGATATTGCAACTGACAGCACCACCAAGTCGTTTTTTAAAAGATGATTGAGTTCAAAAGACAGGAAGGTCAGTTTTCCTTACGAACTAATCACCGTGAACACTTAGGATGATTGTTTTTATTTAGTAAAATAAAGATATGAATTTTGAAATTATTTTTACTTTTAAACATTCAATTCTCATAAAAAATATACAAAGTCTATTATTGTTTTGAATTTTTAAGCATTTTTAATTATTAAACAAAATTATGATTTTATTGATCTTTTCATGAATTATACTTAATTTATGGATCTAAGAAATTGATTATATAATTCAATATCAGTATCTCTATATTATAAAATATTAATATGAGCGAATAGTTAGATTTAAATAATGTCAACGATTTATAATTTATTTACAAAACTAATTCAC
The DNA here is from genome assembly GCA_021441665.1 of Euplotes cf. woodruffi 2 WChen-2021. Classification (NCBI taxonomy): domain Eukaryota; phylum Ciliophora; class Spirotrichea; order Euplotida; family Euplotidae; genus Euplotes; species Euplotes cf. woodruffi 2 WChen-2021. The sequence continues at coordinate 6,903 of JAGYYN010026316.1, read as the reverse complement.
TTTTAAAATACAATAAGCCTCAAACTACAAATCAAAACTGGATAAGTTCAACATGGCACATAAAATCAGTCTTTTTACAGAATAAATAATGGAAGATTAAAATTTATTTATTTTTGAATTAAAATGTGCTGTTTTAGACGGAAGTTATAATAATTGTTTTTATTACAATTAGGATTGAATATGTCCAACGATATGATAGATCTCGTTGTTTTTATTCAGTTAATTAGCAATGATGGCGCGACTATACCTTCTTTTTCTTCGCAGCCTTCACTTTGTCTTTGTTTGTCTTTGGCTTTGAACTTGCTCTATTTGACGGAGAAATTCCACTATTCATGATTAGACTTAAATCTTACGATGCCATTATGTCTTCTTGGTTCTTGCTATAATAAACTGAGGTTAGCAAATAGATTAAAGATTAGAACAGATAAAATAGGAGAAAGAGGAAAATTAGTCTATTCAATCATGAAACTTACTTGTATCTTGCAACATTTTTGGGTTGAATATTTTCACCAACAACTCCTCTATTTTTACTTTCCTTGACTCCTAAAGAGTCGTATTGCTTTAATTGGTCATTAATTTTTCGAGTTTCAGAGCTGGCTCCATATGAACTCCTCATTTTGTCTTTTCTGTTCGGTTGCAGGAGCTTGGATCTTTTATTTGGAGGCCCTTCAGCAATTACCTTTGCTTTTGGATTTTTGCTGATTGCTTTATTAGACCCTAAATTTTAGCTCACCGAAGATACCATTATTCAGCCCAGATATTTCCTTGGAGTTATTAATAAATTCCTTTGACGTTTTGGTGATCTTCTTGTCCTGCTGGAAACTGTTTTTGTGGCTAAAGTCAAACACATTGTTGTTGCCGTTGACAATCAACGTATTGATAACAGGGGGTGGGTAGTTGAAATTCACCATAGGCATCATGCCTTGATTTTGAACAGCAATAGGCCCCTGCTTGACCTTGTATCCTTTCTTCATGACGACTGAAGACTCCTGGTCTGGTTCATTTGACTTATCAGAGATGGCCTTGATAACCTTCATATACTTGTCATGGTCGATTTCATTGCTTCTTATTTTGTTAATCAGCATTTGCTTTTTGAAGTTGATGTCTGACACTCCACCCTTACTCAGTATATCCTCAAGTTCAATCGACGAAGGGTCATTCATTTCGCTATTTCCCCTCGAGTCCGTATTGAAGAAGTTATTAGTAACTTTGGAGGAATACGGGACGTTTTTAGCGACTCCTGCATAATCATATGGAGCTCTGTGCTTTCTCACAACAGTCTTCCCGTCCTTTGATATTTTACTATTTTGTGAACCATAGGACTTCTCAAAGTTCTTTTCTATTTTCTTCGATTTGCTGGTTGACTTTGCTTTACTGTCTTTGGTTCTTGCACTTTTGACTCGCTTTCTTTTGCCAGGTTCATCTAAAGAGTTTATGAAATTATTATACCAGCATCAGTTTTATTTTCTTCTTGATAGAGTTTAGCTGAAGGAATGTGATCCAGGCTTTCGTTGATTTTCTTCTTTGAGTTTACCAAATTTGATAATAAAGGCTCGTTCTCGTCAACTGTAAAATATTATCATCACGCTTACCTTTCGTTGTGGACGTGATATTTCAGACGTTTGATCTGGGCTTTGTTTCTCGCTGCTTGATTATCGGAGCGATCTTGCATTCCTCACGATGGCACTTGACTTTCTGGAAGTTATTGTCTTTACTTGCGAAGTCCATGTGCTTGTTCACGATGACTTCAGTCAATGACTTTTTGTCTTTAGTCTGGTCCCTCCACTGGATCCTCCGCTTATTACCGTCGTTTTCTGAAAATGAGCTCAACTTTTGGTTTTGATTCCGGTTGCTTGATGGGAAGTTTGGTTCGATATTCTTACGGATACTCGAGTCAATATTTTCGTGGGGCCGAGGATCAGTTGCAATCCGAGTATTGATGAATGTGTGAGTGATTATTTGCTCTTGCTTCTTCATGTCTCTGTTTAAGTCCCAGGTCCCGCTGATATCACTTTTATGTTTATTCTTCAGCACGTCTTCGAGAAAGTAAAGTGCTTTGTGGAAATGGGGAACGATGTAAAAGCATGGCTGCTTGACTCATAAATATTCAATTGTTTTATTGACTGTCCATTTGAATCGCATCATTAAGTATATTCCAGCTACTAAATAAATAACTCATCCGTTGCTGATGCCATGAACAAGGACTCACTCTGATCTTTTGAGGCCAGAACTAATGAAATCGTAAATTGTGTTGCAGATGTCTTCAGTCATACGAATCGGGTCTTTTTCTTTCCAATTAAAAGAAAGGTATTTGATTCCAATTGAAGACCAATGGTTGGGCACTTGATATCAGCAGCAGTTAATGATCCTTGTGACTTTGTTAGTAGATATGAATTCTAAGTCTCCTGCAGCAATGTCATCAGTGATGAATAGTCCGTCCATTACTTTTATGGATCCAAACATAATCAGTGGGTCGTTCTTCATCATTTTCTTATAATACTATACAATATTAATTTATTTACTTACTGAAGTCTTTAAAACGCAAGGGTTTAGTAAGTAAATGAGTGTGAGTTCATCAGTTTTGTATGTTTTATTTTTAATATTACTCATCGTTTTTTGTGAGATTAAAATAAGCCTAAAATATCTAATTTTTTATGGAAAGTCAGTAATCTAACAATTAACATTAAGTAATTTACTTATTTCAGAAATTTCTATAATTAATAAAATATTTTAAAATAACTGCAGTATTTTCAAAGAGAGTGATTTGATGTATCCAGCTACAATCGTTTACAAAATATTTTGAATATTATTTTTTAATCAGTGTAAAACTTTACACTGATCACAATACTACTTGTTAATTACAAAACGCAATTTTACTAAAATAATATTCACTTTTTACAAAATTTTTGAATTACAAAGCACATTTATTTATTTATTAAAAAAGACTAACCTTATTTTACTTCGCAAAAAACACCATTTATACCCTTTCCCATACCTACCAAACTCCCATTCCTCTAATCCAATTTCAATTCTACAAAAACCCAAAACTATAAAAACCTCTAAATTTATAAAATAAATAACAATGTCTGTGTCCAGTCCATTTTCATTTTCTACGTCAAAGTAAGCCCTAACACCCATTCCCACCCAATATCCACAATCAATAACATCTACATACAGAACACCACATCTCAAAATTTCAAAACCTGGCATTCTAAACCTATGGATATTATGCCTTGCCCTATTATGGATCCACACATCCCTTGGGTTCAGCATCAACAGTAACACCACAGTAGTCTTGCAGCCACAAATAGCAAAAGGTATTTGGAGACTATCAAGTACTAAACACATACTCCCCATGCATTAAAATAGCCCAATCTTATATTTCTTATCAAGAATCCTAAAAGAAATTTAAGCCTGGTTCAGAGTCTATACAGAATTGTGGAAGAACAGCATCTACAATGATCAATATTCAAGATTATTACTCTTACGTAGTTTTTAGTCATTTGCTATATTTTCGCCTTGATATCAGTTACCATGATTTTGTTTTATAAAATTTACAATTCTGTTCAAGTATAACAGCTTTACTTATAGAAACTAAAAATTTCTATTCTGCAATCATTAATGATTTTGATCCTTGAGCAAACTTGAAACTGACAGTGGAGATTATCTAAAAATATATCCAGGTGCTAACTTATTATAGATGGAACAAAGGTTCGAAGATTCATTCTTCGTAATGATGACGACCAAGAATATAAACGAGATCTATTCGGCGCAACGAGTGCTTCACAATCGACAATCTCCGGAGCTGGAATAAGCGCCTTTACTGCTTTTACTACGAATCAAGTTTTGGTAACAGCAAAGGACTCTTCAGGAATCAGTAGAAGTATCGGAAATGATGTTTTCTGGATTAAAATCGAGAATCAATGTACTAAAGGAACAACTTTTGAGTGAATTAATGTTTCAAGCCAAAGAACAGTACTACAGACAGAGATAAGCCAAAAGATGTATGATAATTTAGATGGAACATATACATATTCATATTCATCAAACTTAGATGGTACAATTACAGTCTCTGTACTGCTTTATACAAATGGTGGAATTTACGCAGAATACTTTGATAGCTCAACATGGTCAGGAACCCCTGCTACGAAAACAACTTTATCGACATTAAATTCAGGCTGGACATCTGGGACATTAATTACTGCATCGAGGTCAAGCTACGTCACAATCGCTTATTATGCAAGAATTAAAGCGCCGATGTCAGATACATATACAATTTATATCGAAGTAGATGACACAGCAAAGGTATTCATCGACAGCACATTGATAATCAGTAAAGGATATGGTAACTATACAGCGACAGGTAAGTTGTTGCGGAGGAACCCGAAACATCTAACTACGATCTTTAGTGACTTTGAACTACGATCAGTATCACGAGCTAATAATATATTATTCTCAGAACACTGGAGATGCAGAAGTAAAGTTATCGTGGAGTTATACAGGACAATCAAAAGTAATTATTCCAACCCGGTATCTTTACTATCCAACGTACGTTGCCTCAAGCCCGATTCAAGTTACAGTATCCTGTCCAACAGGATACACTGGAAGCAACCCTTCAAGCACAACCAAGTGCATTGAGATTCCAGGTGATGGACTTCGAGTCGGCACTGAACAGTGCGACGACGGCAATACTGTAAATGGTGATGGCTGTAACAGCACAATGTATATCGAATGTATGCACTAACTGTAAAGACTTGAGAGTTTTTATTCTTGATCAAAATTTTCTATACTGATACAATATGAAGTTTTAATTCTCCAAAGTATACATCTTTGAAATTTTCATTATTTTAATAGTAAATACTTTAATAATTTAAAAATAAAAATTGGAATAAAAATATATGTCCAGTTGTAATTTTTGTTACAGAAACTGATTGAAATTATGATTTACAATCATATTTTTTAGTATTTATAGCTTTTAGTAACAAAAATAACTTAAAACCAATTGATTTTATGTTTCATATTGATTTGCTCGATTTTTTCTATAACAAATCAAAATTATCATGGAGAAGTTTAATTTTGCACCTATGCTAACTATACTTATCTTTTTTAGACCCATGGGCATGAGTTGGTGGATCTTCAACATCTGCAGATATATGTTTCGAATGCACCTCTGGCTTCGAACAAAACAGCGGCAAAACTGACTGCCAACTAATAGGAGTCTCCAGATCAATCCTCGCGATTTCGGTTACAATTTTAGTTGTTTTGCTCTTCGGAATAAAAATAAATCTTGCGACTGCGATTTTGAAAGGAAGATACCCTCACGGTGTATTTTTAATGATTGAACAGCTCCAGCTGATCGTTATATTCCCTTTATTAGGCAATGCATTTCCTCATGATGTGATGATGTTTTTCAGAACGATCCGACACTCTTTATTTAGCTTTGACATGATTGGAATTCAAAGCTGGATATTTGGCGACTACGGGTTCTACCACCGAGTACTTAATATGCGACTGCTTGCATTCACTAGTGGAAGCACGATTGTTAATACGATCAACTGGATAATGCTAATTAACGTGCTAATAATAGCATCTATTATATACCACTTCATATTCAACTTTATTTGTTACCGAAAAACACAAGGATTTTTGGTTGCTCCGCTAAGGAAGCTATCGAAGTGGCTATTCCCCGGACTATTTATTCGATATATCAACCTTGGCTACCTAATGCTTTGAGTAACAACGATATTTGAAATAAATAGAATGCAAAGAAAATTAAGTTGGTCGATGAACCTTGCTTATCTAATGATCTCGTTCCTTGGACTCTACTACATTTTAGTTTTACTTTCCACATTAGTTGTAGTTTTATTTCCAAAGGCAGCAAGTTTCTTTATGATACAAGAGTTCTTCATCGGACTCAGAGACACAAGGACATCAAAGGTGTACTTACTAGTGTTCCTTACTCATCGAATTGTTCTATCGTGTATTATAATGATCGACAACAACCTGACATTCAGAGGAAAAGTCGGAGTGTTTGTTGCCCTCGAAGCAGTTTATCTTCTTTATTTATTTTGGTCTTTTCCGTTTTTAAATTGGAAAGACAACTTCGTAAAGATTCTGAATGAATTCTTTATGTTGATATACTTAATTCCGCTGTTTTACTACTCAGAAATAAGCAAATGGATATCAAACTACGAATGGACGTTTCTTGCATTTGTAGTCGCCAATTGAACCATTGTATCTTTTAATTTTTTCGGTAAGAAATTTAAAATTTTCAGAATATTTTTATGTAAATATCGTTGTTTTTAGGATTCTTTTTAATCAGAATAATTAAAGAAAAGAAGTTGATTCCAAGGCAAGTACTAATTTTACTTAAAATATTAAGATTATTTTAAGATTTACGGCCAGTTATTAAGTATCAGTATTTTAATAATCTTAAAAATATAAAATTTTGCACCTTTGTATAACTGAGCCACTCTAACCGTTCTAAATTATAGTTTTATCAGCACTGTGCACAGAGTCACAATAAGAGTATATTATGCTTGATCTATTTATAGAATCGCAAAGCTGTCCTTCATAAAATCGAATTCACTGAGTCTAAAGTAAATCTTTATATCTATTTTTAGAATGAAATCATCCAAGATGACTTAAGCCTGATGAAGCCAAATAAGCCAATTGAGGAATCAAAAGAACCTGTTATTGTTCCTCAGCCTCAAAATGCGAGAGATGAATTAAGAAAATTAGTTGTCAGATATCAACACGGCATTCAAGATCAAGATTTGGGTATAAAAACAGTCAATATTTTAAATCAGATTTTTGATTTAAAAGTAATTATTTTAAATTTAGATCGGAAAGAAAGAGACAGACCATACCCCAATACTCCACACTACCTCAACCATCACTCAC
>JAGYYN010026291.1:0-20873 GCA_021441665.1 Euplotes cf. woodruffi 2 WChen-2021 | reverse complement strand
GTATATTTTAACTTAAATTCAAATATGAGTTTTACTTTATCTGAGATTTCCTCTGACACCTTCTTCAACTTCTCCCAGTCTTTACTAAATATCTTGGGGGTTGCATCAACAATAAAATTAACTCCCCTTTCCGATGCGTGGATCAGTTCGTGGCCGAGGACATATGCAGTATCAGTCTGGATGCAGTTTTGGAGCGAGCAGTAAGGATACTTTCTAACTTTGCCAACGGTCTTTAGTTCAATTTTGACTCCACCTTTTTCTGCTATATCTTTTGCAGAGCTTTTCTCGACACATGCCTAATTTATAAATGAATATAGTCTTTGCGAAGCAATTTTAAATTCAAATGCGAATAATTGATTTAATAGCCGAGGGTATTATCAAATCAACAGTTACTTGGTAAACATTTGACATATCAGAGGTAAGATGCTCGTAAGGCATTATTATATCACTGCTGGTCATCACTCTAGGGCCAAGGATCGTCATAATATGCTTTTGATCTCCGACATCCATTTCCATTTAAATTTCAATAGTGATATAAAATAAATTCGACTGATATTTCAGATTGTATTTGAATTCGAACTAATTAGAATAAGCCTTCACTTAGTTCTTTAATAATTTTCTTATCCATCACTTTGATGTCCTGCTGTAAAGCGATGTTTTTGAGCCTATGCGCATGATGGCGCTTTTGTAGCATTCTTAGCTCTTTCTTATCTTTTGTGCTTTCACTTTGGTGATAGAACGGGTTGCATTTTTCAATCCAGTACCGGTCATTCCTCCATTGATCTCCCGGGTCTTTCATTGGTACATTTGAGAACTTATCCTTCAGACTCGCTCGCAAATTTTGCTTGTTTTTACTGTTTTCAATCGAAAACCTTCTCGAGTCGATTTCGAATTGTTTAAGCTGAGTCGACAAAAACTTCTGCGACTTGCGGTTATCTTGGACTAGAGGATCTTGAACTTCAGAAAGCGATGATTCGTCTTGATCTTTATCGAATAAAACATTGTTTTCTTTAAGTTTCTTGTATTGCTCATCATTTGGAATAACTTCCTCTTTCTTTTTCTCTTTAGCTTTGGCTGGATCAACTACAACTTCAGCTGGTGGTTTTGGGATCTCAACTGGCTTAGTGAACTGAGAGAAGTCAAAAGACATAAACGGATTCATTCACGTATTGATGAATTTATTTTTAATTGTGTAATTGTCAACAAACCCACCCTGTGTTATTTTAAACTTCGTCATTCTTTCTCTCGTCGGACTTCAGTCGAACTGGTTTGTCAAAGTTCTCAGTAACTTTTTGTTTTTGTTCCTGTAAAGTAGAGATAACGAATAAAAATTGATTAAAACTAAATATGGATTTTATATTGATTCAAGTCCACAAATCAGCTAAAATAATATTACGTTGGACTCCAGTTTTCCTCTTCTTCACTTTCATCGAATTTCGCGAGGGCTGTGTTGGAATAACTTCCTTTAAGCTGCGACTTGACTTTGTTCTTGTTGAGCTTTTTAAACTCCGGAGAGTACTGAGACTTCAAAGGAGGCGGAGACTGAAGATTCCTTCCGTGGACCATGACTCCTTGTTCATTGTTGTCTAAGATATGCTTAAGAGCCACGATTTTTCCGACGTCTCTGGAGATCTTGAATTTGCCCTTGCGAATTTCCTTTCTGAGCTCAGCAATCCCTCTGCTGTCTCCTTGCATTATGTAAGGATGTTCACCGTTGATGTTGTCTTGCTTTAAAATGTAATTTTTGACGTTGTTCTGGTCCAGCTTTGCTGCAAGCTCTGAGACTAAGTGACTGCGCTCTTCCTTCGGTTTTTTAATCAGCGAAAGCGAGCCTGTAAGATGACTGACTCCGACGTTGTTGTTCTTGATAGGCACCGAGTCGTTTCCAATTATATTTTGGTTCCGCTTGTCCAAGAATCCTTCATTGTAAATTCGCAGATGAGGGTTTTTGATGTGACTCCATAGGTATCGACAACTTTGTACTGGGTCTATGCAATTATATTGCTTTGCATTAATACAAAATAATATTATAAAAGATTGCAAGATTAGAACTTATCATGAATGCTGTATTTTTAAAAAATCTTACTAATTGGCTTTGACACTGGACGAGGAAAGTTAGCATAGCCTTCGAATTTCTGTGGTTGAGGGGAGTAAATTTGCTGCTTTTCTTCAATCTCTCTAAAAATATCATCATCAATATCTTTAAGTTTTCTTTCAGCAGATGTAGCGACACCAGTGGTATCAAGTTTAAATTTTTTGATTTTTTGACCGTCTTTGGTTCATAAAATTTCTTTGCTTTTGATATTGTTAAAGATATGATATTTTTGAGTTTCGATATCTTGCCACATGAACTGTTCCGGAGTTGGAGCAGGCTCAGCCTTCCTCATTTTATTATTATTCAATAGAATAAAATAAAATTCTTATTATTAAATTTTATAGAATTAATAACAGAATATTTCATTAATAGGGATGACCCAGAGATCAACGAAAGACCTCATGAACATGATGAAACTCAGCAAGCAGTATGAAGAAGAGAACTACGGGACAGAAGACTATGATAAGCTCCCCAGCGTCGAAAAAGAAGCGAAAATTACATTCACAGAAGAACTTAAAAAGAATAATTCTATTCGTGCCTCCACTGGCCATTTGAGAAATATGTCTAACTACGACAGAGCTTCAGAGGGAATCGAGCTGCCGAATATAAAGCACGCATCGAAAACTAATGCCATTCAGCAAGACTTAGAGCAAAAGCTTGAAAAGCTAAAGAATCTGTCTCAAAACGATAAAGAAATGATTGACATTCAGAGAAAATAAGCTTGCTCAACAGAAGTTTGAAATTGAAAAACTACTTAAAAAAATTGAAGCTCTCAAGAGGAACTACGAAGGACTCTCCAACTCTGCCATCAGCGAGAAAAACGACTACCTGAGGCTGAAAAGAGAGAACGAGCAGTACATCATCGAGATGCAGAACTTAAGAGAAAACAACCAAGAGCTTGCAATGAGAGAAAAGCAATACAGAGGCGAGCTTGAAAGCTTACTCGATGCTAATAAACAATACAAAGACCAGGTTGACCAACTGTCACAAGAGACGAGATCGAAGACTGAAGAGAACAAGAAGGTTAAAAAGCACTACGAAGACAAAATCAAAGACCTTACTGCTTCAAATAAGAAGCTTAGTGAAAGCTACCAGAAGTACAAAGAAGACCTTGCTAAATAAGGACGAAGAAATCAGTATCCTCAACGAAAAAATTAAAGATCTCAATAAGGAAATAACTGGATATAAGCAAAGCGCAAGTGAGAGTGAAATCAGAGTCAAAATTGAAGGGCTCAGCAGCCAAAATGCATCCCTCATGATTGAAATACAAACCCTCCAGCAGTTGATTGCAGATAATAAAAAGGACTATATGACTAAAATTGAGCTTCTTGAAGCTCAAAAACAAGATGCGATCGAAAGAGCCAATGCGGGTAGGACCTATTATCACTCACAATTATTATCAAGCTGACTAATTGCTATAGATCAAAGCGATGCATTACGATCAGAGCTCGAAAGCCTTCAAAACGAGTTAAGAGCGCTGCAAGAAAAGCTCCAAAACCAAATATGCGAAACCGATGCGTTAAACCAAGAACTTTCAGCAACAAAAGACCAGTTGGCGAATAAAAATGCCGAAGTCGCTGATAAAGACAGTAAAATCTCGGATTTCCAAAGACAGCTTGACGAGCAGAGAAAGCAAATAGACCAAATGAAGAGCGGAGCGAGTCAAGAGCATAGTGCAGTGAAAGAGAAAATAGTCGTGCTTGAAAAACATAACACTGAGCTTGTAAACAAACTCGCCTTTGTTGAGAAAGTCCAGCATGACATCGATGCAAAGCTTAAAGCAAAAGTGCAGGACTACAATGATCTCGAGAAAAGCAGCAAAAATAAACTCGAAATGATGTACAACGATATGGAAAAGCTAAAGAAAATGAACAAAGACGAAATGGTTGAAGCTAATCAAAAACTCGATCAGATGAAAAAGAAAATCAGCGAGATCGATGCTGATAAGCAAAAGGCTTTAAATGACAACTCAACTTTAAAGTCCCAAGTCGACGGGTTCAAAAAGAGAGTTGAAGACTATAATGCTTTTAAAGAAGCAGTTGTAGTGATTATTAAAAAGATCCTTAAGCAGTACGAACCAATCGCAGCCAATCTTTCTTGTCTTAGCTGACTTGAGTTTTTGCAGAATCCGCTAATGCTTATTTGCGGCCACTCTATTTGAATGAAGTGATTTAATGCACACTCCGATCCAAATAGTAAAGATTCAATTGTTTTTTGAGAAGAATGCAAAATCGAAACTAAAAATAAAGAACTTATGGAAAGCAAGGTCATCGAAATTCTCTGTGACAAGTTCAGTGCATCTAAGAAATTAGTCACCGAAGCTCTATCAATAACCAGCCAGCTCAGTGCAAACTAATTTGAAGACATTAATAAGGCTAAGCATTTGGAATATATTTATCACTAAAGATTATATGCTTTTATTTCGGTATATTTTCAATCTATTTTATATTAAAGTTTTTTTTAGTGTTAATATTGAATTTACGACTCTTGTGGATTACTTAGCTCTGGTACAGAGTATACATCGTAAAGATCGTCGATTTCTTCTTGCATCTTGTATATATCTTCCATTATTTTTAAATACTTATCATCGACCTTGACAGGCTCTTCGTCATGTTCATTTTCGTACTTATCGTTGTACTCTTGCAGTTTGAATACTTCAAAACTGAGAGTATCGTTATCAAACTTTTCAAGCTGGTCGTACTTTTTACTTTTAAGTGTTTGGTCGATGACTTCTTTCTTCGCTTCAGATTTAATTTTAGTTTCGCTACTTTTGACTTTATTAATTGCCTGCTCGATTTTATTAATTCCTTTATGCACGACATCATTATGTCGCTGTTGAATCCGCTGTTCCTCTTGTTTTAGTTCTTCTTCCTGCTGTTTTTGTTTTTCAGCCTAAATAATATTTTTATTAGAAGTTGTTGTACTCTGACTCGGTTGATTTCATTTTGTTCGATCTCCCTCTCGCGTTGTTCTTGTTCTTCCTGCTGCTTCTGTAACTTCTTCCTGTCTTCCTTCCATTGCTGGATTTCTTTGAGGCACTGCGTGATTTGCATACTCAGGCCAGATTGTTCTGACTATAAGCACAAGCTGAGGGAAGGGGAATAGACAATCAAAGCCAAAACTACTTTTTAACCAGTGGGTGAAGCTGAATTAAATAAACTATCTGCTAGATGAAGCGCAGGCTACCTTGGTGTTGAACTCCTTCTTGAAGTCGTTTTCGAACTGCTCGTAGTCCAGCTCGAGTCTCTCCTTGAACTCCCTAAAGTTGTCGTCTTCGTAAAGCAGATTGTAAAACTTGCTATAGTAGTCTATAAGGTGAATATCAAGAATCCCACCTTTATCCGGATCATTTGCCTCCTCTGATTTAGTATCTGAGTTTGCTCTTGGAGAGTCGATCTTGCTCTCTTCATCGTGCAAAAGCGGCTTGTAGAAGTTCGACATTGTTTTGCAAACTGATTTGGAATGCATATTTTCAGTCTTTACATAAATTATCCCAATGTTACTTTTAATTTAAAATATCAGATTTTTAAGCTTAAAATGATGTTTTTTGCAAGCTGAATTGGCAAAGCAAATAATGATAAAAATATAAACATTGAATAAAATCTGCAAGTACCGTGACTTTCTCTTCTTCATTATTATCAAAGCCCTCGCCTTCACCTTTGTCAATATCGTGCTCTGCCTTTTTCTGGTCGTCTTGTTGTTTGTCAGCAGTTTCCTCAGCTTGTTCTTGTTCCTCGTACTGCTTAACAAGAGATTTGAGCTTGAGCAGAGTTCTATAGTAGCTTAAATCAGATTATCTAAGGATCTCGTAATTCAAATGAAAAGTTGTGATTTATCAAGTCAACGCTTATTTCCACATTCGTTAATGAATCATGTATATTTTATACTGTTTGTGTAATTTAGTATTTGTTAAGCGATCTGGTTAATTTAAATATTGAGCCCAGCGCATTTTGATATTAGCTCTAGTTTAGATCATCTTTCTAAATCAGGGTTTTGTTTGACTCAAAAATATTTAAGCCACAAGCTTTATAAAGCCAGCGAATTTACTGATGCCTAGTTCAAGACAACAACAGTACAGCTGAGTGTTAATATACAGCTGGCGCTCTTGTGTGCTTACTTCACATTATTCGGTCCAAACATTGGTCTAAATATTATATTTTAAATATTTAAATTAGAAATATTTTATATAGCAATTTTATTTGTTTCTATCATTTTTATTGATTTTAATATTTTCTTGTTGTCAAAATAATCCTGACAAAAACTTACAAATAAATACTCAACGCATAACTAGTGTTTTGTATCGTTGATAATTTACAAATATATTACTATAAGTAATCACATTTTTGAATAATTATGAACGCAGTTGATATCTTTCAAAAATAAATTCAAAATATGATATCAAATGTTCTATTGAACTTTATTTATTAAAAAATAACTAAAAGTTGATGTTTACAGAGATCAGTAAATTATAATAAATAAAATATTTTATTAATAATTTTTAACCGCAATATTACTATAATCTAAATTTATGATTATCGAGTAAATATCTAAAATCTTGGTCTTTTAATATCCCTTAACTCTACTAAGTTCACTGATAATTGTGAATAAATTTTCACTACAAATTAATTTAGACTCGATAATTTGGACTTACACAGCACCCAAAGTTAAGCTGATGCTGCTGTCGACCTATTTACATGAGGATTCTTGAAGTCATTATCAACGGGTTTAAGTCATACCCAAAAGAAACTATTCTAACAGCATTTGACTCTCACTTCAACGCGATTACAGGACTCAACGGGTCAGGCAAATCAAATATTTTAGATGCGATCTGATTTGTGCTCGGTATTACCTCAGTCACACACCTCAGAGCAACTAAACTGCAGGAGTTGGTCTACAAGCAAGGACATAGTGGAGTCACCCAGGCTGAAGTTACGATCGTATTCGATAATAAAAACAAAGACAAGTCTCCTCCAACTCTTCTTGCATGGGACGCGGTTACTGTCAGGAGAGTTGTATGAGACGGAGCATCAAAATACTACATCAACGGCAAGACTGAGACACAAGATAAAGTGAAGACGTTATTTACGTCAATTCAGCTGAATATCAATAATCCTCAGTTCCTCGTGCTGCAGGGAAGGATATCTAAAATCATTCAGACCTCGCCAACTGATCTGCTATCGCTTCTTGTTGAAGCAGCTGGCTTGTCCCTGTTCGACATCAAAAAGGCAGAGGCATTGAAGCGAATCCAGAAAAAGCAAGCCAAAGTCGATGAGATCGAAAGCTTAATCGACAAAGACATCAAGCCTAAGTTCGAACGGCTGCAAAAGGAGCAGGCCGACTACATCCGATATATCGAAATAGAAGGATGCATTAATCAAATGGGTAGAGATATCAAAATTCAAGATTACCTGTATAACCGAGATCGCAAGTCAAAACTGCAAATTCTCGTTGACAACGAAGTCGTTCGAGTAGAGGGCCTTGAAAAGAAAATCTCAGAAGTCAAAGACAAGCTAAAAACTGAGATTAAAAAACTAAAGGAAATCAAAGCTGGAGGGCTTTCTGACCTCAAAAAGGAAAGCGACACTGTTGCGCAAGAAGCTCAGCAAATAGAAAAAGAATTCGTTGAGGTGAAAAGCATCATCAATCGCAAGGAAAAACATATAAAAGAGTGAACAAAGGCTATTAAAAAATATACCAAGTTTATCGAGACTTTAGACCAAAATGTATTTAAAGCTAAAAGCGAACGGAAAGAGCTAAAAGAGCTCAAGAAAATAGTCAAAAAAGACTGCCATATCAAAAAAGAGCTGCTTAGAAAAGCACAAGACAACCTGCAAAAAATTGAAGAAGGAAAGGCAGTTAGTTTTGTCGACCTGCTTGACAATCAAGCTAAAGAACTTATGAAGAAAGACGACCTTATCGAAAGTGAAATTAGCAAAAACATCACTGCGATTACTTTTTATGATAAAGAAATCGAAGACAAAAATATCAAGATTAAAGAGTTTGATGCAATCAGAGATAAAGCAATTACAAAAATTGCGGAGCTCAATAATAAAATTGACGATAAGAAAAAAGCCCTTGAAAATTTACCGAATAAAAAAAGACGAGAAAAAGACTTAAGAGAAATGATTGAAGAGGTTAAGCGAAAAATCCAGAAAGTCTCTCAAATTATTGAAGATTTAAGCTGTAACCCTGCTTTAACAGCAACTAAAAGACTGCTTAGTCTACCAGGAGTCGTTGGATACGTCATGGACATGCTTTCAGTCAAAGAAGATCGGTACATCAAAGCTCTGGAAACTATTGCTGGAAGCAGACTGACAAATATTATCACTCAAGACGTCGATTCTGCTCAGAGAGTCATCAGAGAGGCAAAAAGCAGCACAGCGAGGGTGTTTGTATACCCAAATAGCGAAATGATGTCTCGGCCGATATCAAGTGACATTCGTAAGAAGCTTGCTGATAACTTCGGTACTGATGCAATCGTCGCAACTGACGCTGTTTCGTTTAATAAAGAAGCAGTCGGCAGAAGCATGGAGTTTTTATTCGGTAGCACAATCATCTGCAGTAACAGTAAAATCGCTAAAGAAGTTGCGTTTTCAAAAGACTATGGCTTTAACTCAGTCACCGTAGAGGGAGACCAGTTCCAGCCAAGTGGAGTTCTTCGTGGAGGGTATTCAAAAAGCAAGTCTTCGTTGCTCAAAAAGGCCCAGGATATCGCATTACGCAAGAAAGATGAGTATTCACTGAAGGAAGAACTTAACAAATACACAGACGAGTTAAAGCTCTGAGTTGGTGAAAATAAAATCCGTGATCAGCAGGAAAACGAGCTCGAATTAGTTATTCACGAACGTAATATCCTTAAAGACCAGCTGACCAGCGAGGACACTATTAAGCGGTTGAAAAGAGAGCTCAACGAGGTCTCCGACACTAAGTTTATTTGCGAGGGCAAGATTGAAAACCTGAAAAAGATGAAAGTCGAAAACGAAAGAGAAGTCAAAAAAATTCAGGAAGATATCGAAATCGCTAAATCTTCAGATAACACTAAGGAAGCGTTTGAAAATCAAATCATAAAGCTGAAAGAAGAAGTCGATAAGATCAAGCTTAAGAAAAAGACTCTGCAAAAAGACATCGACATGACTGACTTCAAAGAAGAAGCCAACATCAAGCAGAAAAAAGAGACCGAGCGGGATCTTGAAAAAGAAAAATCTGAATGCGAAAAGCTCAAGTCTGAACGAGAGAAATTAGAGACCCAAATGAGTGAACTCAAAGAAAAAAAAGAAAAATTTAGAGACAAAATCTCAAAAATTAACGAAAAGCAGAAAACCCTAAATAAAGTAATTACTGAGTCTGCCCAGAACCAAAAAGACGAAGGAAGTAAAAAGGAAAAGTACATGAAGGAGCTTGAAGACAGGAGGGAGCATATTGCTAAAGGAAATAAACAGCTTTACCAGCTTGACGCTGTGCTCTCAAAACTGCTGCAGGAAGCCCCGTGGCTTAAGGAGGAATGTGAAAAGACCAACCACCGAAGAATCAATGAAGTCAGGATTGAAGAAATGAAATTTGAACACAAAAAACTCCTCGAAGAAATGAACTCACTAAAGCGGAAGGTAAACCCTGATGTCAACGAACTTGTGAATAAAACTGAAAAAGACCTGGAGCACTTCCAATCAAGGAAATTAATTATTGAGCAGGATAAAGTAACTATTGAAAAGGTTATTAAGGAGCTTGAAGCAAAGAAAAAAGAAGCTGTGGAGAAGGCTTATGAAATAACCAACAGTCACATTCAGTCTATTTACTCAACACTGTTACCAGGAGCCCATGCAAGAATTGATATGGTGAATACAGCCAATCTCGATGAAGGAATCGAGCTTAAAGTAAGATTCTCATCTGGTGAGGATGCTGCACTGTGTGAGTTAAGTGGTGGTCAGAGGTCTTTGCTTGCTCTTTCATTCATCCTTTCCCTTTTGAAGCTAAAGCCAGCTCCTTTCTATATTTTAGATGAAATCGATGCTGCTTTAGACACGAGTCATACGAATAATATCGGGGCAATGATCAAGTCATATTTTGAAGAAAGCCAGTTTATTATTATTTCTCTGAAGCCAGAAATGTTTAAGCAAGCTAATGTAAGATACGAAGTATCGTTCAAAGAAGGAATTTCTCATGTTAATCGAGTATGAGCAAAGCAATAAGCATTTTATAGAAAATTTATTTTAACAAAATTTGTCTAAAATATTAATTTAACTATTTTTATATCAAGAAATACAATGTGAACAATTATTTCTTGAGACTCATTAAAGAAAATAAAAATATCCACTATTTTAGTCGTTATAAATTTCAATATTTTTTATAATTTCAAATTGAATCGGTACTATTTTCAAAATGTCTGCTACTCGATAAATCATATACAGCGCTTAGTAAATTTTATTGTTATTAGTTATTTTGTTATTGTAAAACTGTCGACTGTGCATGCACTTGATTGAGTTGATAAGCTTATTTATGAATTAAAACTACTCTTTTCCTATAGTAGGGTAACGATAAGTAGTAAAAATCGTGATCATTCAAAAAAGAAGTTCATTTGTATATAAGTTAGGAAGGTAATTGACCCCTTGAAATTAATTTAGAAATAAGATTTAATTTTAAAAATAATGGTTCGCGCAAAAGTCGAACTCGACCACTTTGCATATTCCTTGTTTTGATAAATGGCTATATAGTCTCCTATTGAAACATATCCTCCTTGAATCTCTGCTTTTGGCTCACGCGAGGAAAAGAAGAAAAAGACAAAAGTAAAAAGGCTTATGCTTTTTCTCTTTCTAGAAAAGCAAATTATTGATGAAAATTTTTTATCACGCACAGTGTCATATTTGACTAAGAACATAAGACAGTAATCAGTCATGAATGGGGCCGTTGAATGTCAAAACTTGGTCATTAATTCATGCCCACACAGTTAATAAGACAAGCCTTTCAATCCTTTGGAATCTATTGACACCATTTTCAATTCGTTATTTATTTAATATCAATGCGAAAGTCAGCTGTCAGTCTCCAAGTCCCATGCGCAGTAGCTACCTGCCTGTACACCCTGTCCTTTCTTCTCTCCGACAACGGCGCTGACTCAGTACTTATAGTTTTCATCTTTGCCGAGGCCTTTGAGCTCTCGTTTGATTTCAGTAGCGAGTTCTTGGCTCATCATCTCCATTTCGGAGTTATTAAAGGTGGTGAGTTCATCCAGCCGTTCTCTGCAGATTTCGTCTATGCGGTACCTATACTACTTATCAGCGCCGGGAGGGTCTGAATCAAAATGCAGTTACCAGCGAAATAAATCCATCTGAATCAAATAAAATAAGGTAAAATAAATGCAAGCAAAGTGCAAAGCCGAGAATATTTTTATATTAGCGAATGTATTTTGTACTTAAACTCTCCAGGTCTGAACTTGTCCTTGATACCAAGAGACACAGGCGTTTTGATAATTAATAAAAATACCGTTAATAATATTTTTATCTAATTCTTGCGTATTCTCGCTGCCAAGTCTCAGTAGTAGGTAAGTTTACCCTTTGTGGACAGCTGTGAGAGCCCTATTTATTAGTGATATAAATCAATATCCAGCTGGCTGTGTTTTAACTCCCCTCGGGTGACCCAGCGGTGTATAGTAATTTTGTCATGAACAACCCCTTCTGTAGTGGGCCTCAACTTGTACGTATTGATCTTGTTCATTTTAATATTTATAATTGAATCAATGCGTTATAACAGAGAAATGGACCTGATCGTCAGAGCTATCCACAAACAGCACAGCAGAGTCCAGGCTGACAGGATTCGCAGGCAGAAGAGGACTTGGGACCTTGAAGCTCAAATTCAACGCATGCAGCAGCACGTCTGAGTTATGCTTCAGAATAACCAATTCCGCGGGGTCAAAGGTCGGTGTTTTTGGGAATTAGAGTTATTGGTGAGGTTGAAGACGGCTGGTATTGGGATTTTGGGTTTAGGCTGGTTTGGGTAAAGCTACGATTTAATTCAGGTTTTGGATGTTAATGGCTTTGTTTGACTATAATTATTTTTTATCAATTTTTAGTGACTTTTCGATATTTGATAAGTAAGATTTTTATATATTATTTTATTTTTGATCATTTGCTGATTGGAAATAGAATTGATGAACAGAATTATTATGCTGAGTAAAGAGAAAAAAGCAATCATTGAAGGAGTTAGAAGAGAGTATCAGAATTTAGAAAGATTTATATCCAATCTTATTCACTGATATGAATGTGCGAATAGAGAGGTACTTATTAAGCATAAAAATCCTGAAAAAAATTGAAGACTTGAAGAAGTATAAACAGTACTAAATATGCTAAAAAATTGTAAATCTACTGAAAATAAACTTTTCTTAATACTTATTTTAGTGTTTTTTATTTTTGTTTATATATTCAATTTTCAGTAAACTTTCAATATTATTAAATCATAAATTTTTTTGTTTTTGCTTTATTATTAAAATAAATTATTAACTTTTCAGTCATAAAAAATTTAAATAAGTCTTTAATATCAAGTCCTTTAAGTACAATATTATTATAATATTCAAGCAAGTTTAAAATTGGCAAAAATTGAAAACAAATCCTGAATTTAACTTTATAAAAACAATTTACAACGACCCAAATCCCGGTTTTGTTCTCTTGGCTTTATTCAAGAGATCAGGAGTCACAGTTGAAGTAGGCTTTCAGTTCTTCTCAATCGACTTGAATATCTCGCTGCTGCTAAAGACCTTTTCCTTGGCATCAGTTCCCTCAGCTGCAGCGAGTTCTGCCAATGTTTTCGGCTTCTGCTTAAACTGAGAGAAATAGTCGTTTACTGACGAATTCACTTTATCTCCGCTTTTAACTGCGAAGTTCTTTGGTTTTGAATTAGAACCCGAAGCACTGTTTGAAGATGCACC
Organism: Euplotes cf. woodruffi 2 WChen-2021; assembly: GCA_021441665.1. Classification (NCBI taxonomy): domain Eukaryota; phylum Ciliophora; class Spirotrichea; order Euplotida; family Euplotidae; genus Euplotes; species Euplotes cf. woodruffi 2 WChen-2021. The sequence continues at coordinate 7,866 of JAGYYN010026291.1, read as the reverse complement.
TGAGTCATTTGATCGACCGTACTTTTCCTTGAGTGATTTCGACGGACTCGAATTAAGTTTAAACATAAAGTCGCTATATTCATCTTTTTCTTCTTCATTATTCCGCATGTTTAAAGTATGTATTGTTGACGCGTCCTCTTTCAGATCCAATGAGTTTGTGAAATGTGGGCCCTATGAGCTATTAACACAAATAACTTACCATGAGATCTTGAATAAATGTAGTCATGACAAACTGGTCTTCTTCCTGATCAACATCCTGAACCTTTCGCTTTCTTCCTCTTTTCTTAGGAGGTTCTTCATCTGAGCTTTTTTCATTTTCCTTTTTGCCTTTTTTCTCTTTCGGCTTGATAATACCGGCTTCAATCTCGGCTTTTTTGATTTTATTATAATACGACCAAAACTGGCGGTCGCTTGCAAAGTCACCTTTTTGTCTCATAAGCTCAGGAAGTTTGCTTTTCTTGTACCCGGTGTCGGACTCATTTGTTGATTCATTCGGGAAGTCGGATTCATTAAATAGAGCTTTCGAGATCGGGTCAATATCGCCTCTTGCAATAGCCCTTGCTTCGTCAACTGGCAAGAACCTATAATAGATAGTAAAGTGAGTGCTTACTTTCCTAAGAATGATGTGTCGTCAAGCTTATTGAATTCCTTTTCCAACTGATGCCCTTTCACTTCTTTTAAGTGGACGAGCTCGTCTTTCTCAGGACAGAAGACTATTTGGAAATTGAACGTCAGCATTGCCTTGATAAAGTTCTCCTTGTAATTAGGGGGAATGTCGAGGTTTACATCTTCTTTTAGCTTTTTCAACACCTTTTTAAATGTCTTGTGCTCTTCAACGTACTTTTTAGCTTTAACGAACCCGATTCCTTTGATCGAAGGAAGGTAATCACACCCACTTAGGATGCACGTTGTAAAAAACATATCGAATGTAAAGTTTTTGAACGAATCGATTTTGTTAATGTGACTCAGATCAATCTCATATCCATCACCGTTATTATCTTTCATGAAGAACACTCTTTTAACGCCAAATCAAAGCAAATCTGAGTCAACAGTGAAGACGACAGATGCCTTGCCTATAATGATAATTACAAATGTGGTTACCTTGGTGATAGAGATATGCAAGTTGGGCGTCTGCTTCATATGGAGCGACAATGTACTCAACTCCTTCCTTCTTAAGTCAATTGATCCAGGCTCTGGCCATTTTTGGAGTGATATCCACAGCTCATGAGTAATTCGCTTGGGCTTTGCTAAACTGTCCAGTTTTAGCAAATATTTCAGCTTGTTCAAGCTTTTCCTTCCGATTCCTAAAAGATTAATAATTACTCGCTTACTTTTCTCGTTCTTCCTCAGTTTTGGACTTTGCAGCGAGTCGTCCTCCGTCGAACACAATGATCGGAGTGACGCTTGCTTCAAGAAGTGCGCGTAGGCGGTTATTTCAGTATTTCAGAAGCTTTTCGATTCCCCTTCCTTTGACGAGCTCCTCTGCTCAGTAATATGCGCCTTTATGAAGCCAGCAGTAGGCATCGATTGCGACGGTTAGGCCTCTCTATATTTTTGTGATAGTTAGAACTTACGTAGTCTTTGATCGCTCGCGGTTTTTTGATTTGCTCAAGCTCTCGTAAAAGATTCGTGATACCCATATTTTGAAAGAATACAAAATTGTTGAGGAAATCAGTCCGACCGCAGCATTAATGGTCAATTTTTAAAGATTTTATATTTTAGCCAATAAATTGAATATATCTTTCAATTACTACGACTACTGAAATTTTATATTTTCAACGTGATCATGCAATTTACTCCTTTTTGAAACTTTTACTTGCGTCCGAGTGAAGAACTCGTTTTCTTTGTTGTCCATTTTGTTTTGATTCAACGAAAACACACTCGAGCTTTTTGGGACTTCAGATAGTCTTCCTTTTCGACAATCAAAAGCATTGACCTTGGCCTTTAGCTCTTCAAACTTGCCTTCGCGGATATCGGAGACAAGTTTATCAACAACTTCGTAGATAGAGTTGAGCTGAGCACATATCAATCTGAACTTAATCGCAGCTATTAAAGATTAGACTGATAACTGTACGTTGCAGTACAAAGCAAAACTGCAAATGTAAGTTTGTAAATTACTTACAGTCTCTCCCGCTATCTGAGAAGCCTTTGATCGGCATTGAGTTCACGTCAACAATTGACTCCGGAAACTCTGGAAATTTATAGTGGTCTAAAGTCTGGATCTTTTTAATTATAGTCTGAACTTCCTCAGTCTTATGATCAACTTTTTCTATTGCAATCTGCAGCCTTTCGATTTTTCTCAGGTGTTCTTCTTTTAAGTAATCGTAGAACACATTTTCTGGGTTTTCGTTGTTCATATTTGGAATGACTAAATACTGATCTTCAAATTTGCTTAAGGTTGCATTCTCCTCTGTCCTTGCTCTATCGCAATTCATCGAAGCAGCTAAAAATAATAGTTAAAATGCATTATTTTTTGTATTGATTCAAGACCAATAGTGGGGATAAGATTACCATCAAGTGACGAATTGGATCTTTTGCCTCAGTCTGAGATCGCATTGATATCCTTTATTTGCTGATTGTAAACATTCCGGCGTATAGTTTCATTAATCGCCTGCAGAAGATCCTCATCGCTCTCCTTCAAGTCGACAGTGAGTTTATTTAAACTCCTTCATGATTGAAAGAAAGTCTTCGAAGTGCTTTTGGCTCTGCATTAGCATTAGCTTCAAGTTTTCAGTTTTATTTTCGTACTCTTTGACTTTAGTCCCGGTCTTGTTAGACTGTTGGAAGTACTCCTCGAGTTCTGCATTTTTTAATATGAGTTCTCGCTTCAGCTCGACTTTGACTTTGACTTCTTGCTCGAGCTCTTTATTTTAGCTGGGCGACCTGGCAAGTATATTATTGCAAATTAATGTAATTTTTACTAAAATTAGCAATTTAAATTCAAAATTGGAAATAAAAATAAATTAAAAATTAGTGGGAGAGTTAAAAATACAAAATGAGACAAATCTAACTGTACCTCTTTTTCTTTATTGCTGAGATCTTTATTTGTACCTAAAGCAGGAATAAGCTATTTTGAGGATTGGGTAGTATTTACATTTCATTCAGGTCTTTATTGACTTTATTCTCTCTTTCAAGCCGATCGACGGTAGCATTGACGCTTTCGAGATCATAGAACTTCGCTCATCTAGGACATCCATTTGAAGACTGGTTTATATTGTGCATCGAGTGGGCTGTTGAGTTTCTTTGGCTGAATTCCATTGTATTTACTCTTGCGGTATTTAAATTCAAAATATTTAATTCAATTATTTTACGGTAAATGTAAAATAATAATTTTTTATTTATTTTGGTGTGTGATATATAGCAAGCAGTTTTAACTGAAGTGTTGCTATTACAAGCTGTACTTCCTAATGCAGAAATCAGTCGTGTTTAAATCCTCCCTTAAATAGTTCAAATCAAATTATTAGAATCCTTTAGCAAGTTATTATGATTGTGAATTAAGAATGTAAATTTTCTTTTTACCACATGTCCAGCCAAGAAGAAATCGTCCTTACTATCACTAAAAAATCAGACATAGCCTGAAATGAAGGTCAGCAAAATTTAATTTCAGACGATGATGAAGAGGAAGTTAAGATTGAAAAAGTATGTCGAAAGCGAAGGAACAAAAAAAAGTCATCATCTGGCCTAATTATCGATCCTAATCTCGTCGAGTCAAGCATGCCAATTGACTTGCATGCTGCATCGTTAATACAATATAAAAGTGAGGATAGCCAATCTTCAGACGGACAAGGGGAGCTGAATTTAAACATCAATGACCAGGTGACCAACCGGCCTGCGTCCACATCAAAACTTAAAGAAAGCATTGTAATTTCTGACACCGAGCTTGAAGTAAATAAAAAATAGTAAAAAAATGCCTGATAGCAGAACTGAAAAAGACATCATTAACTATCTTCGGAGTTTGCGGAAGAAAGGTAGAGACGATAACAAAATCCCGAAAAAGACCCGACCAGATACTCCAAAATCAAACAAATCCAAGAATCCTGAGTGTAAACTTAAGCAAGGCAAAGAGTCTGCTAAATACGCAAAGTCAAGGAAAATTATCGATAGACTAAATGCAAAATTATACAGTAATAAAAAGTTACTAAGAAGACCAAAGAAATTAATCAAAAATAGTAACTTACCACTGTCTGATGTTGAAAATGATGAGGACGAGGATAGCAAAGATATCACTGACGATTTTAAGCTGCTTTCGAAATCAAATAAAGACAATTTAGCTAACCAAGCGACTTATAAACTCGGAAATGATAGGATTAAGAATAAAAAACATCAGGTAGGAACTGCTGATAAAGAAAACAGCGCGACTATGAATATGTCTCAGAATTCAAATAAACTAAGCGACAGGAAATAATACGAATAGCGGCAGTCCGAATACAAAATCGAGTGAGGTATTTCAAAATAAGCAACCTGAACAAAAATTAACTGAAAATACTGCGAATGATCACAAGCAGTGTAATGAAGAGATTCCTGATTCTGGTAAAAATAATTTATAAGTCCTTGAGAACTCTTGGCTTGAATGGACATAAGCGAATCTGAAATTGAAGCTCACGAACAGCACAGCTATGCTAAAACTGACAAATCAATACCAGTTGAGTTAAGAACTGACGAAGTCGATGATAAAGATAAAATAACTCAAAATAATGATAATCTACAAGTCAGAAAAGATAGTATAAATAATAATTCTATCAATCAAAATAATCATGATAAAGACCAGATAAAATAAAAGCGATAAAAACTCAGAGATTGAGCAGTTTAATCAAATCCAAAGTGATGAAAATCATAAAGAAGCGAGAGATAGTAAAACTGTGAAACAATCTCAAAATATCGAGGTTTGTAGCAGAATTAAGCTAAGAGATCTAACTATTCAGTCGCAGATCAGCTGAGACAATTTAATTCAAAACAAAACTGAGGTATCAGATGACGCAGACAAATACCATTAATGATGCTTTAAATTCTCAAATAATCGAGACAAATTATAAATCTAGCTTCCAAGGAAATGAAATATTTATAGTATCAAAAAGTCCTCAACCAGTCAGCAAGCAAGTGACCGAAATCAATACCGATTACTGTGACAGTATAACAGTTAAGAACGAAAGTAAAAAGGAAGAAGACTCCTCGCAAATAAGCTCGAAAAGAAGAGACACTAAAGAAGCGAGAAAAAGTATTGAAGAGCATAATCAAACTCAAAAAGCTGCAATTGTCGTTGAGCCTCTTTCTCCACCGAAGTTGTGAACTGTTCATAACTGCGAGATCGTTGCTTACTGAGAGTTGAGCAAGCAACTGATGTGAAACCTTTGCCAAGATGATATCTGTCTCAGTCAATCAACGCAAAATGTGCTTCCACTGTGCACTGGCGCGAACAAATGATTATAAGAAAGGTTAAGAAAGTCTACGACAAGCTTAAAGAATATTCGTTCGAAGACTGGATGGCACTGGGAGAGGGTGACATTAAACATCTGCTGTCGAATAAAATATCCTGCTTTTACGATGGCTTAATCGACAGGATTTAAAAAGATCAAAGATGACAGCCTGGACAGCATCAATAGTTTCAAATGGGGAGACTATAATGAAGTCTATAGCATCGCTGATAAAGTCGTCACTAAAAGACAGAAGATTAATGAGACTTACTCTGATCTCCAGGAGATGAAGAAACATATGAGATACGTTGACATTTTAACCAAATCTAATCAAATCGACTACAGCATTGAGGACTTCCAAGACTCAAAAGATAAAATTGACAAATTCAAAAAGACGATGAAATATAATAAAATCAACCGCGTATTTTCCGAGTTTGAAGAGAGTAAACAAAATGATATTTGAGTACCAAAACTCAAAGAAATGCTGCAGCTCAACAAGATATAGACACTCCAGATGCCTATGAGAACAGATCTTTGTATCTCATCAACTCATTGGAAAAGTGAATCTACAAGGTATTTTTAAATACCCAAAGATTCGAGAAGTACTTCGTTGAGATTAATAACTCTGACGAAGGAGTATCGGTCAAAATAAGGCATCTATCACCGACTCCTCCTGGAGTCAATATCGTTTCCTCGATACTTCACCCATACGACCCGAAATCTAAATTATGGAGTTTTAATAATGAATATGAATTCTTGCAGGGAGTTTTGCTTAAAGACTCTCGATACTTCTTTCTGCTAACAATGAAAGATAAAGTGACCAGAATATACGAGGCGTTGTTTAACAATAATGATCTTCCAAATTTGCAGTCTGCTTCAAAGCCTCACATCCGGTGAGGGCTCACTTCATACTGTACTAATTTTATCATCTCCATCGGATCGTTTATGGTGTCTAGGAGCGAATATTCGTGTGAGCTCTACGATATCAGTCAAAACTGCTGGAAATCTTTACCGAACTTGTCATACTGCAGGATCGGGCATTCAGTCATAGTAATCAGCAACTACATCTACTGAATTGGCGGCAAGAACCTCGCCTCTAAGTCCGAGTTCTGCAGTTCTTTCGAAAGACTGAACTTGAAGGCAATTATAGCTGACTTTAGCGATACTACGATACAGTGGGAAAATATCACTCCGTGAGGATCTCCTGAATCCTTCAGGCTTAAGTGATACTGATCTGGGATTAGTAAAGTCGACGACAACGAGATAATTATTTTTGGCGGGATGTCATTAGCATATGACCCAAAAAAGAAAGCCATATCAGTATATGCTCCAGGGACAAAGCGCTGATATCTGTATAACATCACCCAGAATGAAATAAAAGTGGGGGATTCGAATAATGACCCGCACCAAAGAGATTTATTCTGAGCCAATCAGGCCGTGACATTTAACAATAAAATATACTGATTCGGCAATATCCAGAACGACCTGCATATTTTTGACATTAACAAAAAAATGTGGAGTTTAATTAGCAAAGACTCGTATTCAGTAAAAATTAATAATTAATAGGTAATTTTGTAAACTTTTTTATATGCTTGTCTGTTGATAGAAGCTACAGTGAATGTGCAGTTGAGGTCATATTTAATATTAATAATTTGTGTATTTAGATCTGTGATAATATTGATATCTACAGATATTTCAATATTTTGCTTAAATAACATATTTAATATGAAAATCGTCAAAATATATTTTAGTAAATATTAAGCATTTATATTGAATTTTTTATTTCGATGTGAAGAATTTGTGTTAAAAATTTGTCATGATTAATGTAAACATAAAACCAAAAGCATGATGTTTTCAAGTACAATAAAAATTAATTGCCAATTGTTTACTTGACTAAGCTTTTATAAATATTGAAGAAAGTATCAGCATCTTTTCCTTTTCTTCTATAAAGAATCCGGCTGATGATTTGTCTTTGCTCTTGGTTGGCGTTTTTGAACTCTTCGGTGAGATTGTACTCATCAAGGCCGACAAGGTAGACGAATCTTTGCAGAGGCTTTGCGATTCTTTTTGCTTCTTTTAAATTAAGCCCCTCTTTGCTGTTTTCTTGTACAAAGTAGTCAAGTATTGCTTTGTATTCGTTATTGAACATCTCTTGGTCTTGCTGCAGCTCTGGGTAGTCGACGAACTGGAAGTAAAATTGCAGGTATTGCATTAGCAAATCTATAAATATAGTGAATAGCTTAGGAAGCAGAAGATCAAACATTCTTGTTGAAGTCCTTTCATGCAAGAACCTCATTACTTCATCCATTCATGGAAGTAAGAACTCGAGATTTAACACTTTATCGCTGTTTGGGTCTTTAGTATCATCGATAAAGTACAGCTTGTTGAATACATACTGTGCGAACTCACAATATACGATTTTGTAAGAAAGAACAGTGATTACTTTATTCGTATA
>JAGYYN010026170.1:0-13343 GCA_021441665.1 Euplotes cf. woodruffi 2 WChen-2021 | reverse complement strand
GTGAGTGATGGTTGAGGTAGTGTGGAGTGTTCTTTGCATTCAAGTCTTTGATTACGCTTGTTCTTTCGGCTATAGCGTTAATATTTTGCTGGATCGTGGGACTTTCATCATGAATCTTTTTAATGCCTTTAAGTCTCGAAACGACTGCAAGTGAAGTGTCCATATCGTAAAGTGACCGCTCAGCTAGCTCGTATAAGATATTTACTTCGTTGATAACGCTTTTGTTGTAGCTGGAGTCAACGCCAATGACTTTTATCGAGCCGTCTTCTGACATTGACAGATCCGACGGATTGAATAAGCCTTTCGTGCTGCTCTGCTGCTTCGCGATTGCACTGTGAATCGACTGGATTTCTTTTTGAATGATTGCGATCTTCTTTTTCATCTTGTCAATGTCTTTCATATTGATTCTTGAGATCCCTCTAATAATTTTTGCAAGCATATTTTTGATCGAGGGAAGCTTCTGAAGGTCTGGTCTGCCAACTTTTAGCTCAAGGTTTGTAATGTTTTGCTCGAGTTCTGTGAACTCGTTTAAAAAGTTTATATCTGAGCCATCAGTTATCAAATTAAGCTCAAAATCAATATTTGTTTCAGGGTCTTCATCTAGTTTGCTTTTAACTGTCGCTGTCTCGATGATTTCAGCAAGAGAATTAGCAATTGAAGAGTTAACAGCTCCTATGTGGTCTGACTGCATGATTGTTGCGATTTCCTCACCGATTGTCGTTTGCTTAAACTCGTTCGAACTTAGAAGTCCTTGAACAAACTTCTGCATATTTTGTATTAAATTCAAAGCACTATGGCTTTGCTCGATTTGATGGTTAGAAGAGTAAAGTTTATTAAGCTTGAATCTTTCATCTCCTTCTGTTTGTAGTCGGTCGAGTTCTTCCTGAATCTCTTTTAGCTGGTGACTAATTTCATCATCTGAAAATCTTTTTGATTTTACTTTCGATGACTTGTACACATCATATTCTACAAAAACATTAATTATTCATATTTGAAAGTTGATAATAAAATTTAGGCGAATTTGGTCAAATATCAAAAATAGATTTAGCATTAAATTTCATACCAAGAGGGGTAAAAGCGCTTGCCCCGATTCCTTTTCTTGCTGTTTCTCCTTTGTATCGAGCGAATTCCCCGCTGACCTCCACCGTGTCGATGATCATATCTGGAGCTCGGTTTTGCTTGAGCTTTTCTACACTTATAATTAGTTTTGGTTTTAGCAGATCAGATATAAAATCCAATTAGCTGCATTTACAGGTATAAAAATAAGTAAATAACAGTGGGATGATTGATGATAGTCAACTGACCGATAATAGTTCTCTCAACCTCGCTGTTCTTTTCTTCAGCGTTGACTCCTTCAGTTTCGCTTCAGATTACGATTTCTTCCATATTTAAAAATTCAAGATTTATTAATAAAAATTTAGTAATTCTTGAAATAAATTTTAATTTTAAAATGTCAGCCAAGAAGTAAGTTAAATTGATTCATGAACTCATGTCCACCTGTAGGATCGCGTCTATCGAAACGTATAATGGAGAGAAGGAAGTACGCCAGTTGACTCCGCACTCAACAGAAGCTTTAAAAAGACAAGGAATCACTTTAGAAGAACTGGTCTTCGTCCCTATGTCCGAGTTAAAATAAACAACCCGATGCTACAGGCGTCCCGAAAGACATTCTAAAATTAAGATGGACTCACAACGAGGAAAAACGTGTTAAATAAAGTGCTAATTTGAAGACAAGAGCGGGACAACGTCGTAACTGAAGAACAAGAAGGCCTTATTCAATACGACATCGATGAAATGTGATTTCGATCGACTAAATACACTCAGCTCAAAAGTAGAGTCAATCACGAAAGACTCAAAAGTGCCAAGACCAAACGCAACCTCAATCTCGATGGAGATTCAGAAATGATTCGCAAAGAAATGCAGGCTCTTGAGAAAATCAAAAAGAAGCAAGAGAAAGAATTAGAGCAAAAAATGCTTTATGAGCAGCAGCTGGCTGAAATTCAACGAAAGAACGAAGAAAAACTACTCAAAGAAAAAATCAAAGAGGAAAAGAGACTCCACGAGCAATACAAAAAGCAAAAAGAACGTGAACGAGAGCAGAAAGCAGAAGAAGAACGAAAAAGAATTGAGCAAAAGGAGCTTGAAGACCGTCAAAAACAACTGCAGATCGAACAATACGAACGAGAGCAAGAGCAAGCGAGACAAGCTAAAAAGGCTGAAGCTCGCAGAAAAAAAGAACTTAGGAAGAAGGAAGAAGAAACCAAGAAAAAGCAAGAAGAGTTCGAACGGCAGACTAAACTCATTCAGGAAGAACAAGCTCAAATCGCTGAAAATAAACGAAAAGAGATCGAACACCGAGAAAATGTAAGACAACGGAAGCAGGAACTAGACCGCCGGCGCAGGCAAAAAGAAACCGAGCGGAGACGTAGAGCGAAAGAAGAACAAATAGAGTACGCAAGGAAAAACTACGAAGAACAAATCGAACAAAAATAAAGAATATTACAAGTCAAAAGAACGAGAGGCAGATAAAAAGCTGAGAGAATTCCAAATGAAGCGAGAAATACAGAATATGGTTCGACGCAGAGAAGCCGAAGCCAAAGCTCAGATGATCGAACAAGTCATCGAGACTAATCAAGCCCAGGAAGAAGCTCGAAAAGCTATGATCGAAAACCGCATGAAGTATGAAGAGGAAAGAAAGCGGCAAAGAGACAGAGAAGAAGAGATCAGGCTTAAGTACAAAATGCAGGAAGAACAGAGGAAGCAAGAGTACCGAGAAGAGGTACGCAGTCAAATGGAAAAACAGGACCAAGATCGCAGAGAAATGATACTAAATAACATCGTTGCAACTGATGAAAAGCTCAAGTCTGTGCAAGAGAGGCATCAGTATGAACTGATGATTAAAAATGAAATTCAAAATCAAAAACGACAGGATAGACTCGAAGCAGCGGAAAGAGTCCAAAGGCAGCAACAGTACGAACGAGAACAAATGCTCGAACGCATCAAAGCAGAAGACCTCCGTCTGCAGAAATTAATGAACGAAAAGAAAAACGCATATGAAATGCGAACACAAATTAAAATTCAAGCTGAAAAGGAAAAAGTCAAAATGATGGAGGATTTTGATAGTAAAAGCAAAAAGAAAGGTAAAGCTAAGCACAACCGGTCTTCTCAGTCTTTAGTGAGAGGTAAAAGCAAGAACGTGAGATCAATTGCAAGTTCAGATTACAAACAAAAGGCAATGTCTAGAGTTAAGTCAAAAGACATGATCGAGTAATCAAAAACGATAGGCTGTTGCTTTATCAATCATATCGAATTTAGAAAAAAATTTCAATAAGTATGCAGAGGTAAAAATAAACACAAAAACTCTTGATTAATCTAAAAATATTCATAAGATTGCGGATTGATATAATAATATTGTTAAAGTTTTCATATTTCATAAAATGCAGTCGAAAGAGCTTGAAGACAGCATTGTTTTCTGGGCTAACCAGTTCCTCCACACCGACGACCATACAGACATTGAAGATTTGCTTAACGGTGACTTCTTCAAATCAATTTTGTTGAGCTCGAACATCGATGAAGGGAGTAACGAAAACGAACACGAGCTATCAATGGGTAATCTGGAATGAGCTCTATCGATATTAAACACATACTACCAAGGCTGAGAGGGCATCATGGAGTACAGTGACTACAGGGACATTATAAATAACGAAATCATCTGCGAGTCGAGCCATGTCATACTAATAACAGAACTTGTGATCGGCCTTCTGTTAAAATAAAGGAGATAACGAAAAATGGATTGAGCAAATAACAAGTTTCCCTGAAAATCACAAAGCTTGCCTCGTGGACTTAATCCAAAAGATGAACAGAGTCGTGGACACTTCCTTCCTCAATGCCCCGTCTAAAAGTCGGACTTTTTGCCCAAAAGAAGCTTCTTTGATTTCTTTGGAAAATAACAAAGAAATTATTTTGCTAAAGCGAAATAACGAAGAGTTGAAAGAGTGGGTGCTGACGCTTGAACGAGAGACCAAGAATCTCGAAAAGGAAAAAGAAATCTTAAAGTCTCAGCTTGAAGAAAGCAAGCGAGAGAATGACAAGATTTACAAATAAATACGAATCGGCAGTTATCAGCAAAGACTACGAGAAACTTAAAGCTGAATGTGAAAAGTACGAGACTCTACTCGAAAATCAAGAAAGAGAACATAAGGTGTTTTCGATTCAGCTCAAAAATGAGCTTGAAAGGATCCAGAGCAAGAATGACGGACTGAAACGCGAAGTTGATGAATATAAAGAACAACTCATTCAAAGGAAAAACGAGGTCAATCAGTTGCTCATCTATAAAAGGATGGCATCTCGGCTTGATGAGGTCGACAAGGCAAACCTCGATCTTAAAAGTTCAATTTCTCAGCTAAAAGACAGTTGAAAGGAAAAGGACAGGCAAATTAAGCTGAAAGAAATCGAAGTATGCAACTTAAACACCACTCTCGAATGTAGAGGAGAAGAAATAAAGCAGTTGAAATAATAAAATCATCGAGGTCGAAAGCGATGTAGTTAAATATAAAAACATCAAGATCGACTTGCAGTCAGAAATCATCCAGTTTAAATCAGAACTGCAAAAGTACAAAGAGGAGCTTGAAGACCGCAATAAAAGACTCGAATACGCTGAGCAAATCAACTTTAACGAGTACACCACTGACGGCCTCAATTTCGATCTTTCTGAGCGGATCAAGCTGCTGGAAGAGCAAAATGAAGAACTGCGATTGAACAAAGATCATGAGAAGCAGAAGGAAATCAAGGTATTCGAAACGAAGCTCAAAGAGCTGGAAAATGAAAAATAAAGAACTAATCAGGAATAACAAAATCACACAGATGAAGTACGAACGGTATGAAAAAGAACGCGAAGCCAAAATGCTTGCTAAAAACGAAATTAAAATTTTACGCAAAGAACTCAGCGATGTAAATATGGAGAAATAAGCGCGTTTCTGAACAATTGATCCGAGCCTACCAGGAAATTTCGAGGCTAAAATAACTACGAAAATGAAAACAAGTCTTTGAAGAAAGAAAAAGTTGATCTGCTTGAAGAACTCAGAAAGTCGAATAGAGAAAATCAGCAGCTGCAGACTAAACTGATCTTACTGTATGAAGGAAACAAAGGCAACAACGGGGCTCAAAATGATTCTGACTGAAGCTCAACAGAGAACAATGACCAAATATTCGAAAATTCAAAGTACTTTACAAATTCGCGAGATGAAAACTTCGACGCGAATAATTCTAAATCCGCAGAAATAGACGAAGATGACGATGTGATTCAAAACTCAAAATCAATGATGATTGGGTACAACCACAGGGCCAGCAGTGCTCTTGGAAAAAGCTTTTATGGCTCAAACAGACATAACTACTCGATGGTCGCTGATAACAACTGTAGTCGGATAATGAAGAAAGTCCTGCTTGAAAAGGACCAAAAGCTCGAAGAGAAAAATAAAGAAATGGAGGAGATCTCCAAAATGTACGAAGACCGGCTCAAAGAACTCAACAAAAGCCGAAATGAAGAACGAAATCAATACGAACAAAGTATCAAAGAACTTGGAAGTTCATTTAGAACAATCACGAAAAAGCGCAACACAAGGCAGACTACAATGAGGACAAAAACTCCAGTTGCTGTTATCGACTGATTCCTGCCTGAAAAGAAAGAAGTGTCCAACTGGATCGATGATGACAGCAACGAAGACGAAGACCCCGAAGAACCAAAGTCGAAGTTGTTTAGCAAAATCGACGAAATGCAGGATAAATACTTGACTCTTCGCAAATCGATTGCAAGCCAGATTGGGACTAATGAAAGGGACTCGTTAACTGTAAACCATATGGAAAAGACTATCTTTGACGACGAAGACGGAATCTTCTTTCCAACCACAAAATCGACATGAAGCAATGAATTTTCAGAATTTGATATTTTAATGAGTCCAAAACCGAAAGCAGGTAAATATTAAATTATTAATAATTTTCAATCGAATTGGTTATAGGTCAGATTTTATTATAAATAAAAAACTGCTTTTTTCATGTATTTTTATTGCAAATTTAATGTGAAATTTGAAATGAGTATTTAGTAGAATAAAAATAATGCTTTTAAATAAACGCATAATAGTCTAAAACTTGCCCATAAAAATAGGCAAAAAGAACAAATTTTCAATCACTTAATAATTTTAAATTTAGTATAATTTACAGTAATTTTTCAGTCAAAAATGAGTCCAAAAATACAGTCAAATATGGTAGAATCCAAAATTGAAGGAAGTACAACCGTCTTCAAAATATTAGGCGGCCTATTTCTACCAGCCAGTCGGACTCCTCCACATGTTTGAAGACGAAGATAAAGACCATTCCGAAAAAGACGATGACTCTGAAGATGACGGCAAGGACGACGAAGACGACTCAAAGGAGATCGATATCAAATGCAACATCGATACTGGAGGCATGACAGTCGGGAAGATGAGAGCGACTATTCTCTCTCACGGTTTCGTTTTTCCTGACAAGTACAACGGCCACGAGTGGTTGTACAACGTCCTTTCCAAAAAGCTAGACAACAACAGGTACAGATTAGCAAAGGTATTTCACCACACTCGGCTGAAGCCACTGATTATCTCGCAGTGGGCGAAGAGACACATTCTTCCACTGAAGAAAATATTCAAAGAAATGAAGAAAGATCCTTGTTATAGAGCTTTCTTCGACTGCACGAAGAAATTCAGGCCAAATCTCAAGCAGTACGTCGGAGATGTCCTCAACACGCTGACCCGCGGGGCTGTCGCGGTCTTCGTCAAGTGGGCTACAAGAGAAATAAGAAAGGCAAAGTACGAGGAATTCGACAAACGGTACTTTGAGATCCTCGCAGACCACGAGTTCGTGACCTCCCTCGCCAAAGAGCATAAAAAGAAACTAAAAAACAGGTATCGGCCAGGCCCGACCCTTCAGACGATTGCGATGAGGCAGGTGTGGAAGGAGAAAAGAGACGAAGCGAGGCGCATTATTGAGGAGATCCAGCGAGACCCAGACGGAGCCGATGACTCTAGGCTTGAAGCAGCTCAAGTCAAGATGCTCAGCGCCATTGGCTCTATTAAAAAACGCTTCTGCGTTGATGTATCGTTTAAATGGCAGAATCGAGGTGAGCCAACTGAGAAAGTGGTTTTTACTTTGTACTATAAGAAGATATTCGCAAAGATGATCAACAGAGCAACCAGAAAGCTTAAAGAGTATAATGTCATCGAAAAAGAATGGGAAATGCCTATTTTTAGAGACGAAGCTATCAACTGAGAAGTCCCTGTCAAAGAACATGAAGATACAATGGCAGAAGAGATCATGCGAAAGTCAGATAGTGAAGATTCTGATGAAGATGAAGAAGACTTTTTAGAACTTTCACAGACATTTAGAAGAAAAAATAAACAAAGTGAAGATTTTGCTAATCAATTTGAACTGGTAATGAAAAAGCGACAAAGACAGATGGAATCTCAACATAGTCAAATGACTCAGCTTTCTCAGTTGTCCCGTGAGTCTCAGATATCAAGAATGTCGCAGATATCGAACAGTCTTGCTGAGTCACTTCCGATATAAGCATACAATAAAAGTTCAATAAATAATTAAATCGATGTTTTTTTATGAATATTGAATTTTTAATCTAATTCATATTTTTTTCTATTTGCGTAAACTATTTTTTAATCTAATCAAATGAGTTAATAATAAAAAAATAAAGTACATAAAATTTGAATATTTTAAGCAATAATTTAAAAGAATTAGATAAAATGAAAGGCATATTAGTAGTCTTCTTGAACTTCTTCGACTCTCACCATGACACTTTTTCTAACATCAGGAGATCCGTCTTCATCTTCGTCTTCAAGTCTCCTCAAATCCATTTCCTCTGGAGAAGGCCCGAATTCAAATGGATTTGTAGTTCCGTTAACAGGCTCTCAATTAGAATCAAGTCCGAAAAACTCTTGGAAACGAGTGATTGTATTCATATAGGAATTAGGGACTGATTCGAGGTTTTCAGTAGCTTGAGGCGATCTGCGCATAAGATTGAAAGTTTCTCTTTCTTTTATATCAACTTTGACTTTATTTAAGAAGCTTTGGATTATTTCATCGCATTCTTCGACACATTTCTCTGCGAGGATTAGTTCAACATCATTATTTAATTTCTTCATTATTAATCTCAACTTTTCTGATCCATTGGGGTTTAGTAAGTCTGTCTCTCGCTTGTTTTTCTTTTGAGTTTACACCGCTGCTGTTTCTGCACTTGTCCAGAGCAGATTCAAAGAATTTATTTTCACTTTTCATAAAAAAATATATCTCGCCTCGTTTGCCGAATGAGCAGTTGGAGGGTGAATTCTGAGACATCAGCAAAGGACTTAACCTGTTCTTCAGTCATAGTGATGCTTCTTGCAACATTGACCCAGACTTCCTCTGCGTAAATTAGCATCTTAAGCATTTCAGAGATCATGGCTTCATCTGTGAGTTTAGCGTAAGCCTGGATTCTATCATTAATTTTCTCCTTAAACTTATCGATCTCTCAGATCGCGTCGTTTAAGCTGTATAAATTAATCTCGACTTCTAAAAGCTTTAAATTTCTCTGTTGGTTGCTGTCAGAATTAGCAATCGAGTAGACTGCACGGTGGTCGACTTCTTCCTCAGTCGTCTCGTCTTTGATCGTGACTTTACATATCTCAATCATTTTATTGTTTTTCATGTGCATGAGCAGCAATTCTTCTTCAACGTCGCTATATCCGTATTTGCAGTGAAGAAAATCGCGAATTTTCCGCTCAGATACCATTATAGTGCTGAGGACCTTGTCCTCGATTTCAGCT
Organism: Euplotes cf. woodruffi 2 WChen-2021; assembly: GCA_021441665.1. Lineage (NCBI taxonomy): Eukaryota > Ciliophora > Spirotrichea > Euplotida > Euplotidae > Euplotes > Euplotes cf. woodruffi 2 WChen-2021. Next base: position 4,503 of record JAGYYN010026170.1, on the reverse strand, counting down.
GCTCGTTCTTCGAGCAAATCAAAGCTTCAGTAGAGTCCTTTTGACAGTTCTGCAATATTCGAGTCGTCGTGGGGCTTGACAAATTTATTAACGAACTTCATAAAGAACCCAGATTGCTTATTTCTGCACATTTTTGCCAATGCCTTCAAGAATCACACTCGAAGCCACAATTTTATTACTTACGCTTTAAGTTCTTAATAATCGGAGACAACTTCGCTTCGTCTTCGATTTTATAAGCTAACGACACGATGAGGTCGGCAGTGGGCATGAACAACTTGCGATCGATGTCGAAGACAGTTTTGATTCACTGGTTCCAAGCTGACAGTTTGTGCTCTTCTTCTCTGCGGCCGCTGTACTCGAGGTTGTAATAGTATAGCAGCAGGAGGTCTTTTTCATCTAAAAGTAAATATAAAATAAGTAAATTCAAAGCAGCAGGTAAGCCGTAATTAGTCGATTAAAATTAACACATCAAGCTTGCAAGCCGCTGGAGGTAGTAAGTAACCAGCTCTCACTGCCTACCTGAATTTTTAGCTTTGTTAGGCTCAAAAGCCTTGATTTTCAAGGAGAACTCATTGGCGCTAGGTAGTTGGTATTCCATTTTTAACTTCCTGTTCATTAAATTTACGTTTGCAGCAGACTTCCTGCTTAATAAAATATTAAACTCAGCTTAAATATTGGATTTTTAAGCTGAAAATAAGCAAGAATTAGAAAAATACGGGTCCAAGATTGACTTTATTTTTTTACTATTATCGGTGTGGTTTTACAATAGCCAAATGCAAGTTTTAGAAAGATATTTGTGGCTGTTTTTATGTCAATTATTTATAACGTCAATTTTATGTTTAAAAATAGTAAATGTGAGTGTTGATTTAAATTTATTTCTATATTAGGCAGAAAACTGATTTTTAATCATACTGGTTAGGTGGTTTTTATTGAGTTTTTAATGTGAAAAAAAAATGTATTTTACGATGTAAAATTGAATCGTTGCTATTTTTATTTTACTGGAATTAATATGATAAAGTAATAATGACAAGTAAAGATTTTAGTGTATGAATTATGAAGGAATAATATTTCATTTTTTTAATGATTTAGATCAAAATATAATGCAAATCAAAGAAAACTTAATATTTAAGTTTTTTCTTATTTTTATAAATTATTTAAATCGTCGGTTGCATCCGATCGTTTTATTTTCGAATTTTTAATTTTCTTCCTTCTCTGCTTTAACACGTTAATTTTCATAATATCTTTATCATCTGCGATTGGTGATTTTGGTTTATTAGATGTTTTACTTTTCTGACGTCTCGCTGCAAGAAGTCTAAATAAATTATAAATTCAAGGCAATCAAAAGTTATTACTTAGCAACTTGGTCGTATTCCGCTTTAAGCTGATTATATTCTCTTTCTATATTAAACATGATTTTTTGGGCATCAATTCGTTTATGCACTTCGATATCGAGTTTTTGCTGGATTTCCATTACTTGAATTTCATGCTTGTTCTTCCTATTTTTAAGTCCTACCATAGTCTCCTTGATATCGTCTAAAATCACGCTTCTGGATTCTTTGCTAGATTTTGTGAAGTGTGACAAATTAGATATCTCATTTTCCTTGCTTTTAATCATCTCATTGAAAAATATATTCCGTTCTTCAAGTTTATTTTTCAAGCACCATCCGTTCTTGAATAGCTTGTTCAAGTTTGCCTTGCATTTTATTTAGTTTTCTATATTCAAAGTAAACAACAGAGGCAAATTAACCGCGAGACGGAGTGAATGCAATTAGTTACCTCTTCTTGAAACTGTAAGTACTGCTCGTTGTTTTTAATCGTCCGCTCTATGTATTTTTCCTGCAGTTCCTGTCGAGTTTTTGAAAGCTCAATCTCTTTGATGACCTCAGCAAATATCTCTTTGTCTTTGATAAGTTTAGTCTTTTCAGCTCTGAAATTCTCAGCCACAATTTTTATATTGTGCTTCCAGTTATTTCAGCTTCAAGTCTTCGAGTCCAGGATTGGTCTTGCTTTTGGAGGAGAATAACGACAACAGCCCTTCACATTTTGTATTGACATGGTTGTCTTCAAGTCTTACGTCTCATGGAAAGCTCGTGAAGCCGACAACTACTTCGACAAGTTGCTCTCCAAAACAATGTGTAAGCGAGTTGCTTGCGAGATTCAGCTTTCTGATCTGCGGTCGTGACTGGACCTTCATCATTTCAAGAATCGCTTTGCCTGCCAAATCTGTGATCTCGTTCTTATTTAAAGTTAAGCTCGATTACAGAGCGGTTGAGTTGCAGTGCATCTGCAATGATAATGACTCCTTTATCATTGAGATTGCAATTAGAAAAGGAAAGGGTCTTCAGCGATCTGTTATTTAATAAGAATGTCTTGCCATCAGATCATATCCTTTCCTCGCAGGTCATTGTGGTCTAAATATAGCTTTTCAATCGAACCGTTATTCATTATTGCTTCATACAGCGACTGGTGGAGTTTTTCTTTGATGTCTCAGTTACTTGAGCTTAAGAATCTTCAATGACATCGACTCATTTGTCAGACTTCTGCTGAAGTCTTTTATACTCACAGGGTTAAATACTTTATTTCCTGAGATGTCGAGGAGCAGGATCATGTTCGACGACAAGATTTTACATATGCTATCCATCGAGGCAGGAGTTAGCTCATTCGACTTGATTATCATTGACGAAATGCTTTGAATGTGCTTTGAGCAGTACGATATATTCTCACTTGACTTACTGTTTCTTCGCGAGAGAAGACTAAGCTGGCTATTGTACTTATAAAGAATTCCTTTAGTGAGAATACTCAGACCATCATCTCCGAGACATACAGACGATAGGTTCAGCATTTGAATAAAAATATTGTCTTTAATCAGGTCTTTCAGTGCTCTGGAGCCTTCAATCCCGATCCTGTTTTTAAATCAAGGATTTGAAGACGATATATTCAAGGATATAATTGTGTTATTATATTTTAATGCCTCGAACAGCGCGATAAAGCCATGGGGAGATATCTCGTTTGATGAGACATCGATATGTATTAACTCACTTCTGCCTCTCAGCAGTTGAGATAGTAGAAACACTCCTGTGTCTTTTAAGCCATTTGAACTAAGGTTGAGCTTTGTGATTCAAACTCCATCTTCAATGAATCTCATGATTCACTTGATGCTCTCAAGCCCCAGCTGAAGGTTGTTGAGTGTGAGCTTATTTATTATACGAGCTATTTATTGATGAAGTCTCTCATGAGCTCAATCTGCAAGTTAGTCTTGATTATGTCTGAATCTTGACACTTAGCATCGATTAGCTCTTCGATCTGCATGTCATTCAAGACTGCAGTCTTCTCATTAATACCGTAGTTGATGCTGACCTTATGAATGCTTTGAGAATGCTTAAACTCGCTTAATGTTAAATTCTCGTTTGATTTTATATTGAAGCTCTACAAATATTACTCTAAAAATACCTTCTGACTCGAGTTTATCGATATGTTGTTCCTGCTGAGGCTCAGTCCAAGTGAAAATAAGTTCCCTGAGTCTGAGTTGTCAAATTTATTCAGCCGAGTAAATCAATTTTGGACTGATGAAATATTGATTAACGGCTGTTCTGCTTTCACGTCTTTGATTGTATCTTCCACATCAAGAATGTTGTACGCCATGTTCCTCCTGTTGAAAAGAGTCCTGCCGTAGTTTTGCCTGTTGAGCTTATTTTTTCTTTGAAGTAATCGGTCGAATCACCATTTTTAAATTGTCCAGCATCCGAATCGTTTTATTCGTCTTTGGCGTGAATAACTGATTTTGGCTAAACGGAAAATTCGACTGTTGGGCTGAACTGAAAGAAATCTCTCGTTTTGGTGAGTTAACTCACGAATTGAACTTATTATTTTCTTTGTTATTTGTCATCATTGTATTCAGTCGGTTTTTAACTCGGTAATTTGATAGCGTCGAGTTATTTTCGCGAGTTTGAAGATACTGATCCGATCGATCTTATTACTCGTTTCGCTACAAGTGAAAAATAGAATGTTGCATAACATTAATAATTAAAAGTATGTTACTTGAAGAAATCCAGACTTCGTTATTCAAAGCTTCTTTATTCCTTCCAAATCCAATCATGAGCTTATTTCTTCTAAAATTTTTAGAATTTTTAATAGCTTCAATTTTGAAGTTGAGTTTTAAATCTAACTCCCTAATTTTTTCTTTATTTTCGTTCAGTTTCAGTCTTCGCAACTTCATGACTGCTATTATCGACGAATCTGAGTGATTTCCGAGTAAGTCCTAGTTTTTTGTTCTTTTTGGTTGAAATGTTAACAGGCCACTTCGCAGAGATATCCGACTCGTTCGTGTTGATTTTGTTCGTTATTCACGCAGACATCCTCCGGCTTGCATCTCTATGTAAGTTAATTTAACCCTTGTAAAAACAATATAAGATGGAATTTTAGTAGTAACAACCGCGGAACATAAAAAGCAAAGCTGTATTAGCAAAATGAATAACGGTTCGATTGAAAAGCTATATTTAGACC
>JAGYYN010026097.1:0-26367 GCA_021441665.1 Euplotes cf. woodruffi 2 WChen-2021 | reverse complement strand
GCCATCAGAGCCACTGGTTGGAACTGTTGGAGGAATGCAAATCATTGAAACAACTGTTCAAAACCAATCGCCTTGGCCATACACTCTCAAAAAAGTCAAGCTCCTCGAAGCTGACGAAGGAGTTGTATTCCAAGAGATCGAGACTGATGTTATCTTAAAGAACAACGAGAGCCAAGACTTCTGCCTTGCAGTTCAGCTGCCAAAAGCCCCAGGAAAATACAAAGCAGTCTTCGGATTCTTCAACAAAAAGGACAGATGCAACGGTGAAAAATTAGAGGTTGTCTTTGAAGTCATCGAAGAAGGATTTGAATAAATATCTCTCATTCTCAATAATAAAAATTTCAGCTAAATAAAAATTCAACCAAAAATTAAGTATTTCAATATTTCAACTTCTTGGTAGAGCTCGATATTTAAAACTATCTACTAATTTTCAAACATTTTAAATTTAATATTTAAAGTTTCATTTCTACAGATTCTTTTTCGCGGTTGTGAAAGGTTATATTTTATTTTTTGTAAACAATTGATAATTTACAAAGCTAAAGCATTTCTATACTTAAACTAAACCCCGTCGGTAAGACTCTCGCTAAACCTTATGTTGGTGTTCAATATACTATTTATAAAATAATTTATAAGAAAGATTAATGTCGAACAAAGACAAGCATCCTAGCTTGCTGCTTAAAATATTCTGATGAATGTGCCAGACCTCAACTAAGCATCATGGCAAAGCAGTCCGGCCAAAACTAAAAGACGTCGTTAATCGCAACTCCAGCGAGAAGGTTATTATCAAAGAAACCTCAGGCAAGCTCGCATTTAAATCGCTGTTTGGAATATACGTGCAGATCAATACCACCGTTTATTATTTTTATCTCATTTGTTAGTAAATTGTAATTATCCAATGCAGTCAAGTACATTTATTATTGTGATTTCGCATTTTATTCATATAAAATTTACGGTTCTGGTGGAATATATTCGATATCGTAATTTAAAACTTTCCTTTCTGATAGCCGCATGCATTGACTAAACCTTTTAGTAATTTGATTATGGCTATATTATATTCAAACACCTCTTAAATATGTTGATAACCAATTCGCCCTATAGCAGCTCAAAAGTGAAAGATTAGTATAAATAAGTTGCGGACGATCAATGACTTGAGCAAGTAAGTTACTTGAATCCCGTGTGCACTTGTAATCCCCATGTTGTAAATTATGCTTACGTATCAAGTTGCCAATTACATCAAGCACTAAATTTGTCTCTTTACCAAGCCTTTCTACACTGATAAAAGCCGGCTGTCTCACAATCCTTGATACCGACTGCCCGTGTTTAAAATACAAATTTGCGAATTGTAATTAGCAGTAAAAATTAGATTTTATTAACGAAATGCTACAAATAAGGCCGGTGGGTTGAAAATAAGGGAGATGGGGATTAGGTTGGGCTCCAACTATATAGATTCACTAAGCAGGCTGGAGAGTGGATTTGATAGTAGGGGAGCTATGGGTGGTTGACTGCAGATTTATTAATAATCGACACATTTTGGAAAATTATGATGGTTTGTGAGGTTTTTATATATAAAGTTGGCCATTTTTATATGAATATTCGGATTCATTAAAATATCATACGTTAATAGAAATATATTAAACCATGATAAATTTAATAGTCACCAATTTTTACTTGAAATATAATACATAAAATTGTAATCAAACTGTACAGGTTTACTAAGTTATAAATTTTTACTATATTATTGTAGTTTATTAGTTTTATCACTTTTTTATTTTAAAATAAAAATAATGAAGTTAAAATTTCATAAATCTTTGATATTTTAAATAGTTAATTAGCAAAGGTCTCACTCTTGAAAATAAATTTTATTTTGATAAAAATTATAAAATAAAAAATTTCATTTTGCATGAATACTATTAAATATACACAATACATTTCAGCTTAATTTTTGTTGAATTTAGATTAAACAAATCACCCAAAGTCGAACATGAAGAGAACTCTAAATCAATCAGCGATCGAAGGCGGAAGACTTTTAACAACAGTGGAGACTTTTCAGATCCAGAGATGACTACAGTTCAGATAGGAAGGCGTAAAAGTTGGAGCAATACACAACTAACTCCTTTTCTTGATCCTTACCTGGTATTAAATCAAAAACATCTTTAAATAGTTTGTATTTTACCATATACAATCAAAATTTTAAATTCTTTAATCTAACCAAAAATATCCATCAAATGAAAATTTCAGATATTTAAGAAACTTCAAATTTAAAAGATTCACTATTTTGTATTTAGCACAACCAAGTGATCGACATCGAGATCAACAAGTTCACAGACAAGCAGCAAAAGCGGGACTTCAAGCTCAACAAAGCACTCAATATTTTTGGGCATCGAAAATCGAAACTTATTTTTAACCCTAACTCAGGCCTTACGTCAGTCGGAATGAGCACGAAGAAGGAAAGCAAATTGACTGAAGACCTCGAAAAGACGATCAACAGGGAGGTGTTGACAAAGAAACTGCTACCTTCTCCTGTAGTTGCTCTGGACAAAAGAGAGCCGAAGAAGTCGACGTCCAAGAATTCTAAATAACTCGAAGAAGTCTTCAAAGAACAATAAAGATGTCAAGCGAGTGCCAAAATAAATACGTCAAGCCTAATTTTAACAAAGAAAAATTGTCTAATAAAACACTGGTCCATGAGGGTACTGGCTGCTGAACGAGCCCGATTATTGTATGAGATTTAGATAAGCCGTCGACCTCGTTTGAAACTTCTAAAAATGTAGTTGATCAATGAATCAAACCTCACGAATTGGTGAAGGATCAAAAACATAAAGAAATACAAAACTCGAATAAATGAAAGCTAAGCCCTGCTGACTTTACAATCAAAAATGTTGACAGACATGGAGTTATTTTAGAAGAACAAGACGAGTCAATGTGCAATTCTTCGAATCAGGATAGTGTATCAGGAGATGACAGCGATGACTCTGAAGTTGACTCTAACTATTCACCTGATATTTTTGTAAAATTAAATAAATCTGAGTCCCATCAAGTTCAGTTGCAAAATAAATTATTCAAGAACGATGTTGATTCAGTTAAAGAAACTCTTGCAAAGCTGAAAAAGAAGGAGAACAATTGCTTTAGCCTTAAAGATGCCGAGCTGACTGTTCCAAAGAGAGACTCTAACAATCACAGCGCATGCCACATCTCGAGCATGAATGTGAATTCTCCAGTGTGAAGCCTAAACTCAGCAAAAGAATCGAATAAATCGGTGACAATGTTCCATACAGATCTGAAACTACTGAAGAGGTGAGATGGATCAGAAAAGAAGTCTAAAGCTGTGATGTCAAGGCTAAAAATGATGATTTAGACCCCTATCTATGTATTTTCTGAAATCCGTAATAATTCGTACTTTAAGTCCATTTCAATTATGAATAATATTTGTAATTAGTATTATCCTCAAAGTCCTTGCGTTGTTGTTAAAGATTGAGAATATTGAGATTTAGCTAAGAATATAATACAACTATTTCTTTTTATCTTTTCCTTCAACAACTTTAATAAGATCTTTTTCGAACTCTTTAACTTCGTCGACTTTATCTTGATCTTCTGGAATCTCAGAGACTATGAAATCGAATAAATCAGCCTTACGTTGAGATCTACTCGCAAGTTTATCTTTTATAGCGACGTTATTGACAAGTTTCATCAGTGTCGAGTTCGTTACTAAGTTTTTGATTTGCTTATTAAATCCATGCTGCAGTTCTTGGGTGCTAAAAGGCATAGTAAACATATTATTTTGATCTTACTTGATTCTGTCAACAATAATTTTATTCCACTTTTTCGGGCTGATGTACCACTTAGAGCCGTACTCACGCTTAAATGGCGATATCGTATTTGCTTTGCCTAGAGATTAGCTTTGTAATTTTACTATTGTTGAGGTTCCTTTGGACAGCCTTGCTTTCCTTGAAGTTGACCTTGGTCTCAATTACTCTATTGCGGTTGTCTGTTTCGAAGTAGTAGAGGTTCGGCTTAATGATATCGAGCTTTCTCGGAGATGGCGGGCATACTGAGTCTTTGCCCATGCGCACAGCTTTGTTCGAAGTAGCCAGGCTGTCTCACTGACTAATGATCTCCGACATTATTTGCTGGTATCGATTACCACCTATGTAAAGTTAAAGTAATTTCTTTATAATGCACACATTTGTGTTTTGATAGAAATTAGATGGTTAATAGTAAATACCTGCCGATTCTTTTGGCATGTTTAACATTATGTTTGATGTGGAGTATTTCCTCATGAAATCAGCACCACCAACGGATCCAACAACATTTTGATTCGACAGAAAATTGGACTTATTTATGTCTCCCAGGCATTATCCGATTTTGAAATATTGACTTCTTCGCAGCTGATGTGTACTTTCTCTTTGGATTGATGAACGATTTAGTTGTTGAAAACTCGGGAACTGGCCTGAGAGATGGAGATGACGAATCTGATCAATTATTCGATGAATGACTTGACCTTTGGTCCGATTATTGATTGTTTATCGATCTATATTCATTGTTCGAGGGTGTTTCACTTCCTTTCGACTCTAGTCGTACTTCTGACTTTCTCCTTAAAGAATTTAAGAAATTCGGATTTGGAACTGTAAGTGTGAGTCTTTTTCCTTCATTAGGGTTTGGAACTTTTACATTATTTTCATCATGAATTAAAATTTTATGAACTGTATCTCCAAATTCTGAATTCTTCATTAACTTTGAAACTCTTTGAGTTGAGTGTCGTGATACAGAGAAAACTGACTCTGTAATTCTCGAATTTCGATGCATATTTTTAAATTTTGAAGCTAGCATTTTGTTTTCTGGGCTAACAATTGACTTTCTATCTATATTACGATGTTTTTATATTTTATAATTTAATAATTTTCTTATTATCTTTTATTTATATTCCCAAGTATTACTTACTTGAAAACTTCGATAATGCTGGAGAGTTTCTTGAGCTACTCCTATATAAAATTCATTTTTATATTTGTTGAATTTATGATACATACGATCCTTTTGAAACGCTAGATGCATATGAAAGTTTTGACATTCTTGATGCAATTCTTATAATACTATGTTTTGTTTGTCTCCTTCTATCATTTTTAGAAACATATGAACTTTTTGACTTCAATCGTTCTTTTGTTTGAGTTGCATCAAAATCTGCGAGAAAATTGAAGAAAGCCTCTTCATTCTTTCTTACAAATGCGGTTTCAATTATCCTTCTGCCACCTTCGATTTCGTACCTAACAAAATTTGTATTTCTATCATCGACAATATTAAAGATTATATCGGTTTGGGCATAGCTTTGAACTGTTGTTCTTCTCGTTTGATCTCATCGATGTCTTCGTTGTACAGGACTTCGACAGGGATATCGCTTTCTTTAATGTGGTAGTTTTTCTTGTGCCTCATGGCTCGAAACATGCTCCACGAGTGCATTTCGTCTTTCATTGCTTTCATTTCGTATTCTCTAGACCATATTATCGCAGGCAATACTCGATGATTTTATTTTCAACAACGGTGTTATTATTGCGCATCGCTTTGGCCAAAGTACTCTTCACAATAAAGCTCACTTTATTGTCGATGCTTGGCAATAAGTTTCCTCTCGGCTGTTTATTTAGAAACTTGAGGATTATTGCAGAGACGCTTTCGCAGCTTATCGAACATCGAATCAGCTCTTGCATCACCCACGATACTCACCGACTGGTCTTTGCCTTCCTTTCCGATTTTGGATATTGATTTATTTACTAAAAATTAAGCTAAAATTTACGATTTTATTTGCATTTTGCTCATGCATCTGCTTGGCTGTTTTGTTAATAGCTAAAGCACCGGTGAAATACTGGTTTGTAAAAATAGTGTTAGTTGTGCATTTAAAAGGACTTATTTATACTCGCATTTGTCTAAGGCTAAACTTCGATGTCTGCTTATTTAAAATCAATAACAAGTGAATTTATCTGCCTACAGTTTCTTTCGTGTTAAATCTCACAATTTTAGTATTCTCAGCACTTTCGGTCTCCGATGAAGTTTCATGATCCTCATCTATGTTGACCTTATACTGGAAAGTGAGGTTTGTTTCTTGTTCTGAGAGCGTGCGGTCGAGATGTTCTAACTTTAAGCCTCTGAGTTCGCTTTTGTAATACTGTCGCTGCTTGCTAACCATTGTTTTATTAATTTCTGCATTATTGTGACTGATCAAAATTACCTTCGAGGTGTTTAAGTTTGAGTGTTTGCCAATTGCGGTCCAAATTAGACGCCTGAGAATTCAACTTGCTGCCTTTGTCTCTAAAATCACTATCATAGCAAATTCCAAAAAACCGTACCTTAGCATATTATCTTTTACACCGAGGGTTGAATTTATCTTGTAGCGGGCGGAGCTCAGAGGAGTGATATTCGCTGCATTTTGTCTTGAATGATTGACTGAGAATCAATTACGAGATTTGTAGTCGTCAACCCTGCTATTTCATACCAGGTTTGCCTTGAACACTACATTGGAGTTTTATAATCTTGCAAAGAGATTCGGAAAGGTACTGGGTAGTAATTAATTACTATTTTTGACTTTATTATTTTTAATCGAATCTAGCTTTATTTTCGCAGGATTTATTATCGAATACAGCAGATTCAATAAAAACTAAGATTTGTAAACGAACTCAAAAAGTAAATAATTTAGTATTTTTCTTGGTAAAGTTTAGTCAAAATTTACTGCTGAAACTACAGCAAGTAAAATCATAAGATATTGGCAAGCGGTAAATAGAGCGTTATTTATGAGTCAGAGAGGTAGTCATGAAAATAAAGAGTAATTTATACCTCACAATTCTCCGAGTTTTTGTCTTGATCCCATTGTTCTTAAAGGGAGCTAGTGTATTCAGCATTTTTATTATATAAAATTTCAATACCAAATTAGATAAGGATTTAGATTATTAAATTTACTCAAAGAGATATTTTATTAATTCGAATAACTCAACCAACCAAAGAATTTTAATTATTTATATATTGAAAAAGAATGGAATCACTAACAGACCGAATTCATGAGCCTTCAGCAAACAAATTATTTCACAAGACTAGTAAAAGAACCATAGTGCAACTGAAGTTAGAGCGGGAGTTAAGGTACAGTAATTATTCCAGCTCCAAGCATAATTCCAGGACTCCAAGTGCACAGCTTTCTGGTACCAAAAGTACAAATAATCCTTGTCTCAATCCATCAAAATTTGATGCGATGATGAACCGGAGAAAATTACTGCAGCTATGAAATAAGTTCTCAGATCAGCCGATCTCTGACTATCTTAAGTTAAACCAGCGACAAGAGATCGGGAAGACTTTCAAGATTTCTCGAGCTAATCTTAAACTAAAATTCGATGACTCTAATAAGACACAGTACGATAGAGTATTTTCAGAGTCGCCGAGGGTGACTAAGCTCGAAGAACACTTACAAAAGCTAGTTCAACAAAAAGAAAGCCAGCTGCGAAGGCGAAAGCAGAATATGTGTCTCTCTAAATTGATTGGAATCGACAGTCACCTCGCAACAAATCAAAATAAAACTAGCTTTATGACGAGCTATCCAAAGCCTTCTTTAGAGATTTATAAAGAACTGAAAGCGAACTATAAAATATTTGATCGGAAGTTTAAAAGGCTGACTACTGACCTTTCATCTCCGTTGTTCGGCAGGTCCACGTATGAAAGAGATATTTGAGATTTTGTAACGGTGCAACTCGATAACTGCGACAGAAGCCAATTTTAGCCAGACGATATTTGCTTTCAATATTTTAACTTTAGATACGAATTTAATTTTGGAGAAAATTTTATATTATAAATAAAAGGATAAATTTTGAGTTATATTTAATTATTTACATAGTAAGATGAAGGAATATGTCTACCGCTTCAGGCTGTAATAATCCTTAAAACTCATTTTTTATTATGATAAACTACCAATCATTAGCAAATATGGAATTAATCTTAAAAATATGCTTAAATGTGTTGGTTTTACTGCATTCAAAATATTATTCGCCTTTTTCGCTAAAATTCTTTTCATCGTACAGAAGATGACTGACTTAATAAGCAGAGAGTTAAATTCAGACCAGGTTTATTTTGATGGTGGAAGGGAGAAACAGCTTAAAGACAACCAAAAAGTCTCTGATCAAGCTTCAGAGACTAACTGCTCAATGCTAGACAAAGCATTTGGCAAGAACAAGTCTCGTACATGCGAGATAGAAGGTAGTATTTATGCAGCTGTTATATTTTTTGCAGTGAGACTACAGTTGATACCACTGCTTTATCATTTCAATAACTTATTGTGGCTATTCATCATTCTGATTGCCTTTAAAAGTAAGAAATGCTCGTCAAATTTAAGTATAACCTATCAAAAAGACTTATAGTTATTAAAATAGAATTTCAGTTATTATAAAAATTTAAAATATTGAGAATATTAACGTATATATTTGTGTAGACTGTATCGAGGCATTTTAATTGACTCTTGACCGATAAGGATATGAATAATTTGTAAAATCAATATTTTAACCAATTGAGTATATCTTTTATGTTGATATATTTAAATATCTAAAACATAATCGAAATCCTTCCAAATTAATTTCGCTTTAATAGAGGCTCTTCAGCTATGAATATTAAGATAATATGCATGTTGTGTATCAATCTCCTGCCTGATATATCAATTAATTTAAATCAAAAATCAAATGAACCTTCATTTTAAAGAAAGCTACAATTAATTTAAAATTTTATGATTTTTGTATTTCAATTTAACCTTTAAAATTTAGTTTTTCAGCAAGTCCAATATGTATTTTTTTGATTTAATTAAAAAAATAGAGCTGATTATTTAGCATCTCGCAGTGTTTGATCTATCAAAGTTGCAAATTTGTCTGAAACATTTTAATTCCTCAGTTTCATATCACTTCTGATCACTTTCGGTGAGACTTAGTTTTACTAAAATTAAAAGTCTGCATATTCCTAGTCGTCATTGCAGAGTGAGTCAGTCAGCAGTTGTGATTGTTGGAATAAGATTTTTCAAATCTTTGACTGTAAAGCAATTTACAGCATTAAAATACTGAAAATTCCTTTATCCTCTTCGATCTCTTGCTTTTCTTTAAGCTAAAATACAGCTACTGTTACAAATTCTTTTTATCGTGTTTTTAAAAGAAATTGGAAAGCGATTTTTAGATTCTGTAAAAATATTAAACTTTTAGTTCAGCAAGTAAATCAGATTTAAAATTCTTCAGTTATCAAATATTGGTTAACTCTAGCAAAGAAGATTTGAAGCATGGAAATTTATTCGCTTATATATAGTCGCGGCATTATAAAAATTTCATGCTTTATAAAGCTTGATTTGAACTTTATGGTATTGGACAGCTTACGAATATCGAAATAGATTATTTGTAAATGAAATCTCTATAAATCTCAGGAGTTGACTAAGAATGACATACTCCTATTTATGCGATTTGATATTTACAATTGGTATAGAGTATCCTTCATTCAATCCGAACTACAGAAATAAATACGATTTTTCAATCAGCAATCCAGCTTCAAAACTTCTGAATGGGTGATTCAAAGTCGAAGATCAAGGTAAGAAATTAAAGCTGTTGTCGGAGTCTTTATTAATAAAATAGATTACCACGCTTGTATGGATTGCATTTACAAATCTAAATTTTGAACTGATTATAATATTGATCCATCGCATTTTTATTTGTCAGCAACCAAAAATTACCGTTTTGATATCTTAATTTAAAAGCAAAAATTTTATACAGAAGAGAAAGAAAATTTATCAAAAAACGCAGATAACGGCAGCGCAAACTTTTTCTTTGAAATTTCAGACAAGAATGGGTTGGATGAAGCGAAGATTAAAGCTCTTAATTATCTAAAAATGAAGAAAAATGTAAGTCAATTTAAAATGGCAGTTAAAAACTCGTTTAAAATTTGCAAATACGTCATTAAATTTTATTTGCAAGCTTTTCTTTACTAAAAATTTTCAATTTAGCAAACAGCAAGGGCTGGAAAGAAATAAGCTCTCAAACCAGGTGAAAATCAACAGTATGGAGAATGTATATTCAGACTCACTTTTACTGCTACAAAGTCAAGAAAACCTCCGCAGCAAAATTAAAACTGTTGAATTGGACACGATTTCTGAAGTAAGAAAAGCTGCGAGAGAAAGCCCACCGAGAAAATCTCAAAAGAAAGTGACAGTTGAGCAGACTGATAAAAAGGGAAGCAGCTGCGCGTGAGTTATATTTTAAGCATCGTACACAAAGTTTACTATTTTAAGAAATCCTGCGATTTCTTCAAAAGTTCATTAAGCTAATCTATAATTGATTTAGCAATTAATGTTGTCGGAAATCTTTTTTTAATAAATAAGTTTATATAATCTCATCAGCTATGTTTTTTATCTAACCTGCTTGTGTAAAAATTTGATATCAAATAATAAATTTGATAGGCTTGTTGGACTTCACCTGTGTTGTTGTCCGTAATTCTCGCATTTTTAAACTATAATATTAAATAATAATTAGGCTTATCGAAATAATTGAGTTCTGTCAAAATTAAATTTAATAGTTAGTTAAATTGCGAAATTCTTCTATCTAGCAGTTTAATCTTCCGCTCTAAGTCCTTTTCAGTCATTCACTCGTCGTCTTTTACATTATCGTGGCTTAAGTCTTGTTGCCCAACTCGGTCGAGGAACGTATTCATCCTTTCGATGACTCATCTCATCTGAGCTTCGAGGAAAGCATTTGATTGGCCATTATTTTCTTTCTTTTCTACTGGTTTGACAACAGATTTGTTCGTAATGTTGTAGTTTTCATAAGTCATCGTATCTTCAGAGTCTTCATGCACTTCTTTATCAAGTGCCAAGCTTGAGTTATGCTTAACTCTGGCATCGAGGTTAACAAATTTTGCATGCGGTTCGGCATACTTATCAGCAAGATGGCTCTCAACTGCTGTAAACTTCGCCTTTGCCTTTGAGTTACTTTGAACAGTCTTTACTGTCTTGGTAGCGAAGCTTTTTGATTCTTCTACGATCGTATTTTCGTCTTTATAGTTGTAGTCAAACCTCGAGCAATTCTGTTGAGCTTTATTTAAACACTGATGAAGAAGGAGTCCTTAAGCTTTCGAGTTTTTCTCTCAAAACCTTTCATGATGACTAAATGATTATTAACGGAGGCTTACATTTTGCTCACTGTATAATGGAATTTCTCTGTTCTGGCTAAATAAAAGTATTAGCAGCCGATTGAGTTCTTAAATAGTAATTTACATCAATTCGATCTCTGGTTTCTTTAAATCTGCTTCTTTGATTTTTCTGTTTAACGTTCATTCTGTGTTTCTCCTATTCTTTGCGAAGTTTAAAGAATTAATTGTATTGCAAATAATTTCAGTTTCAGGAAGCTTGATATTGAATGGACTAAATGTATCTTCCCCTGACTCAGGCTCAGGCTTTGAGTTCTTGACATTTCGCTTGACTTCATTCACAAAGATTCCTACTACTCCTTCTGAAGTATTACTGCAAGTTGGAGAGACCATCGCGAATGCAGACGGCTTTGAATCACTGTCACAAGAGAAATCGTTAAATTTTAGTAGAGATTTATCAATATTTTTCATATCTTGGCTGGAGTATTTTATTCAAAAATTTGGAATCGCTAAAATTTATATCGTTATTTTAACTAAAATAAAAATGCATACAAATTTCGGTTGCTGCATTATTTTCGATGCCCATCGCTAGGATACATCAGGCTGTTGCCTTCATCTGTAATTTCGAGTCTTTCTTGGATGATAATTCTATTATCGTCGCTGTTCTTTCTTTCGGTTGATGAACCTTTGGATTCTAACGTCGAAGTTTCTTTAATTTTAACCGTTGTCATTTGCTCAATTATTCTCAGCAAGTGGTTTATCTGGTTTCTTGAGTTTTCAAGCTCAGTCTCTTTGGCCTTCAAAATCGCGTCGCATTCGTGGCGAATTTCCTGCTCTCTTATCATAGCTTGCTTGAGCTCGTATTCGCGTTTGTACTCAAGAACGCTTATTCGATGCTCGAGCTTGGATATTTTATCAATTTGCTTTTGGTTGTTCAAAGACATTCTCGCATCGTTGTCATAATTAAATCAAGGATTAGACTTGTATTTGTAAACCTCTGCGGAGTGGGTGTTAAATTCCCTCGTTGTAAATGGCCGTTGGTCGCTGTCCTTCAATCCATTATGACCAGCAGATTTTATACTTTCTTGTGAGTGGTTTACGAGCTTGATCTCTCATTTTCTAATGCCTTTTTCCTGCCCTATCTTTTCTAGCTGCTTCCATCTATCTGAGTCTTGTGAACTTGATGCATTCTGCTTTGCAAAATGGCGATTAAACAGAGTCGTATACGATTTACTCGATACCATCTGTCTGTGAAGATTTGACGTCGAGCTTAAATTATTGATTTTACTTATTCCTCTTTAAATAATTTTGCCTCATGCTTACTTTTGGCTTTCTTCCTCAATCACTTGAAGCGTGGTTTAGTGAATTAATAGTCTTCGTGGCGAGCACATCGTCTTTGAGTGAGTATCCACTTAGCTTATTTGCGTTCATAATTGATGAATCGTAACTATCAAGAGCAATTGGGTTAAACGGTTTTATATATCCTGTTGATAACGTGTTTGAAGTCTTTTTAAGCGACTTCAAAATCTTTCCTTCTTTCATATATGAATTAGCTTGGCTCTTTTTCTTGCCTTCGAGCAAGAACTTTTTATTTCTCTCGATTTCTCTAATTTTCCTACTAATAACGGACTTAAGGCTTACTTGGAGTCGAGAGAGTCTCTTGAGCTAATGAAGTCGTAAGTGAGTCTGCTGTCTTGCTTCGGTATGTGATACGTTCTGCGCTGAGTCTCACAGCCAGTCCTTCAGTCCCTGTCGTTTGAGTTCACAGGAACGAACTTTTCAGTTTCTAGCCCGTTGTACAGCTCGCCACTAAGGTTGCTTTGCAAGTCAATAGTCTTGTTAAATCATGTTTCTTTATGCTTTGATTCGTTGGTTTGGAGAGGGGCATATTTATCTAGCTGCGACTTTGGATTCTCCTTCCTTACCGCTTTGATGTCGTCGTGTTTATAGGTCCCCTTTGAGCTGAGATTGTTTTTGAGTCTTTTAATTATATTTTGATGAATATTCCTAAAGATACTAATGAATTACTTTCAATTATTTATCTAACCTGTGACTTCTCTGCAACTTCGCATCAACTAAGTTGCTGTGAGACCACGAATTTTGCAATTCCTTGTCATTTTGAGAGTTCGAATTTATTGATGACTTTTGCCCAATTTGGAGGGAATTTCGTTCAGTAATACTTGAAATATTGTGCTTCGCCCTCTTTTGCTCTAAATATTTATTTCCCTTGGAGCATGTCTTCTTTTCCCTGATATTTTAAAAATCTAGTGTTGTATCGAATATCAGATTCACTATGTTTGTGGCAGTTTTGAGACCTGTTTGATTTTAAATCAATGCCAACTGGAGAGTTATTGCTAACATCGGCAAAGGATTCAATATTTTCATTTAATCTGTTTTGCATATCAATCTTATCTGCTATTTAAATTGATTTAACGGAAATCACCGAATTTAATGCGTAATTTTACTAAAATTTAAATACTTACTTTCAGATTTTAAAAGTTGGCTGTTTAAACTATTTTTATTTTTATCAACTTCATTTTGCTGCTTTTGCACAATTGCATTATTTTTAGCGTTGTCAATTTGAATATTTCCGCCATTTTCAGTTTGATTTTCATCTAAAATTGGGTTGAGTTTCTCTATTGTGTTTTTATTGTTTCTTTCGATCATAGAGCGTCTGATCTCAAATGACTTCGAGTTTTCTGACGAATTAAACCCATTGCTTTCAAGATTTAATGAGAAATCATGCATTGGAGTTGCATTAATATCAGTGCCAGATAATTCGTCTTCTTCCTTGATGGAATGTCACATTTTTAACGGGGTTGTATTTTCTTGCTTGAAAGATTTAAAATACAGTGATTTCGAATCAAAAATATAATTTAATTAATTATACTTCCAATACTTTCTCTCGTTGCCTTCGTCTCCTGAATACTCACTGCTAAAATACATATGAAAATATATAATTGTATTATTCAAATTTATATTATATTGCATCATTTGAAGATTTTAAGCCAAAATATTTTTTTAACTCTCGTTATCAAACAGATTACAAACCATATATCAAAATGTGAATGTGACTCTCCATTCCAAGAATTATATGATTAACACCAATCGACTGCAGTCTTCACTAAATCCCTTTATTTACCGATATTTGCAGTTAATTATATTGAAATAATATTGAGTACTATAATGTCGAGTGTTTCCAGCTTCCGCAGAATATGCAATCTGCAGACCTACTCAGACTCAACCACTGCTGTATCGACAATCATGCAGGGTAGGAATGACAGTTCATATGAAAGAACTGGAGTTAATAAAATACATTCTAAGAGTCGGCAGAGCAATCAAGATTACAGTTGTATTTTACCATACTCAAATTCTAACGAATACTTATTGGACGATGAGTTCGTGCCTCACTTTTGAAACCAAGAGGCCGCTGAACCATCAAACGGTATTAGGGAGTTGTATTATAACTCCAAATACCAAGTGAACGAACAGTCAGAAGGAGAGTTGCTGTTAGTGAACAGTATCAACGAGATCGCACACATCAACGACTCCTTCGGCTCCCACCCTCTACTTGACAGCTACACTCCAGCTAAAAGTGAGATTAGTCCTCAGCCGAGGATTACTCAGAGAAAAAAGAAGCGGATCAAGTAAGGATTTTGAACCTTTATTGGTAATTATAGAAAGAGCAAGTCTCCAATACAAAAGACTAACAGTAAGCCACCGGTCTCTCACAGCAACAAGATGGTGAAGCAACGCAGTGATAATGAGGCTAAAAATCAAGACGGGAAATATAGAGATATGCAAAGTAGTTTTCAAGTCGGTAATCAACTAAAAAATGCATTTGATGATAAGATCAAGTCAAGAGATCAGAAGAGTCGAGTCCATCGACTGCACACTGGTATTAATGCTTCAAAAAGCAACCCGTGATTGATAACAGCAAATAAATCGAAGGCGAAAATGAAGAAATCAAAATCGCCTAAATACAAAAATGAAAGCCCTTCACAAGATCGATATAGTAAGGTTTAGTTTAATCATGATTTAATTTAGAAAATATGTATGAATTTGGTGTTCAGTGGAAGCAGCAAATTGAAAATAAAGTAAATGTGCAGAGAGAAATCAAATTTAATCAAGAAAGCACTGAATGATCATTCAAACCGACCATTTTGAATAATCCTAAAACCAGAAGTGTTTCAAAAACAAGATTCAAATCTGTATTTGAAGCATTTGGTGTTCAAGAGCATATAAGACGGTTGCTCAGAGCAAAATTAGAAAAAGAATATATCGATAAAATTAAACAATCTGGGAATACTCGAATTTTAAAGTAAACATAAGAGAAATCATCGCGTAACTGTTCCGAAAGATATTGAATTTAGCGAAAGATTTAGACTAAAAGACCTAATCGAATTGCCAACTGCTTTAAAGCTAAACTACAATGACTGACATCAGATTCTATCGAATGTAAGCAACGAGTCCGAGCTCCACAGTCTTATAAACAAAATCAAAGTGTCAGATATCGAAAATGAATACAAAAACGAGTCAAATTTTTACCCAGAAAGCACAGCTGACTTTAATGAAGCAGTAATGCAGCTTCACTTTTACCTGCACGAAGACTCATAGTCAGTTTTATAATTACCTTGTTTTCAATTCTGCACAAATAATAATTAAAATGGAGAAAGAAGAAGTCGAGTGGATGAAGGAAGACGATGTCGAGAAGCAACGACTCTCAATCTGCAGCGCAACCTCAGGTACTCGCTTGCTTTCTGCTAGATTTAATATTCTATATAGAAGATATCAAGCCTCAGGAAACCACAGGTAAATTATGGGTGCAGTGTGTTAATAAATTATATCTGTCACACCAGAATTCCTGATCAAAAAAGAACTTAATTTAGCTGTTGTGAGTTCGAGATATCTTAGAAATAATAGAATTGATAAATAGAGTCAAAAAGTAATTGGTGTGGGTATTGAAGACCAGATGTATTCAAGCGATGAGCATCAACTGCTTGTAGATGCTCTGTACATTCGGAGATTTTTGGATATTAACTATAATTATCTTTTTAAATACTGATCGTATCTTTTGAAGGTGAACTAAAATTAATGCCTTAATGCATATCGTCATTGATAAAACGCGAACTATATAAAACCTATGAAATAGAATGTTACGGTTGAATTATTTTCGCTATTCATAAATTTTGGCATATTTATCTGCTTAAATTTAGATAGAATTTGATTCGAATATTTTGATTTATTCGAAGATCGATTTTTCATAAATTTAGGCAATCAAAGAGAAAGCTGGGGGTCTATCATGTTCTCAAAATGGGGACTTTTAACTGTATTTGGTAAGTGGCTATGCTTTTAGTTATTTGTACTAATGCATATAATAGAAATCTACATGATCACAGCTTTATTGATTATATTCTTTCTCGGAGCAGATGAACACTGAAATTTACTTGTAAAGGCAATGATTCTCGCAACAATATGCATAAAAGCAGTATTATTTATCCCAGTTAATATATGAATGATTTGGCTGTACAACAAATACATTATCCAGACTGCTGTATCCCAAATAGTTTCATTCCTGTACCTGCCGTGGTGAATATTTGTTCTTCACTGATACTATTCAAGGTAAGTTTAATAGTGAGCTATCTCTCTAACCATTGCTAAAATACAGCATGAACAACTGCAGCACTCAGGCCCACATTCTAAACATTGCATTGATTATTCTCCAAGTCGAGGCAACAATCTATATCTGCATTTACAGTGTGATCTGCTGTCTGCTAGTCGTCCTCACTTCTTTGCTGGTGTACTTCAGTATTATTTACAACAGAAGAATGATAAGGAACCAGCAGAGGACAATGAGGATCCAGCAAGCAATTCGAGAGATCTCGCAGTTCAAGCTCTCTCCGCACCACTTGCGAACAATCCGCGCTAAAGACTTACTCGGTAAAAAGAATTTTTTTATTTGCATTTTTTATTTGGATATTAATGATATCTATAGGCATGGGTGATAGCCCGACTTACTGATGTCTGTGAACAGAAATTATTCAAACTGAAAGCGAAGTTTACGAACTTTCATGAAGCCAAAACCATATCTTCCATCGTAAATGAATCTCTGAATGGCTCGAAATTTGAAAGGCCTGTCCTTGTTGTAAAACATGAGTAAAAGATAGGATTAGTATTGAGTCTTCATCAAGTCTTGATTAATCATTGTCAGTCGATAAGTATTGAAAATAATATTCAATTGTTAATATTACATAATATTATTCAAATTTTTTTATACTTAAGCATTATTGAGTTTTATATTCTAAATTCATCATTACGGTTTTCTCCATATCTTCCGACAATGCCCGGTCCAGGATTTGTTACGTCTTTTTTAAATATACATCTGAAGATCAAATTCGCAATGATAATTAAAGTCGGCGTTAAAGTGAATGTCCAGCCAATGAAAACAGCCCACGAGGGGAATCCTGGGTCTTCGCTGACTTCTAAAATAAACGACACGATTCAAAATATGAATAAGAATACAGGCGCTAAGTACTTCGCGAAGATTGTTATCCACCTGGGTATTGTCTCACCGCTTGCTTCGTGAGCCATCGTGATGATTTTGTCAAAGCCGAAGAACCAAGCAATCGCAACGGATTGGTAAAATACATTGAAGATAAGGTTGATGCCCACAGCATAGTGGTCGAACAACTGAAAGATGTAGTATCCAGCTCACGACGAGAATATTACTGAGAACAGACAGGAGATAATTCAATACCAGATCGTGACTCAGCATCTTCCTGGGTTTCAGCTGGACTTGTTCACCGTTCCGTAGAATATTGCAATTACTGAATCCACATTCGGGTAAAGACTATTAGCTCCGCTGATGATTAACATTAAGAAAAATACCACTGACCATGCATTTGCTCCAGGCAAAGTACTGATGAGAGCTGGGTATACGACAAAAGGCAGATCAATTCCTGATATAGGGTAACTATCGATTTTAGCGTTGTCTTTCACCGACATGTATCCAAGATATGCGAATAACACTAGAGCTGCAAATATCGATGTTCCTAAGTTAATTAGCGGAACGATGATTGCATTTGGTAGCACTTTTGAATTTTGCTTTCAATAGCTTGAATATAGCAGCACGGTGTTGTTTCCAAGAGACAAACTGAATACAAGCTGATTAATTGCATCTTTCCATGCTTTGATGTCATATAGCTTTGTAAAGTCTGGATTGAAGAGGTACTTCCAACCTGTCATCGCACCATCTAAGCTAACTCCTCTGATAAGCAGAATAAACAGAATTAAAAATGGAAGAGGAGTTGTTATGTATACAAATTTTCCAGAACTTTTGATTCCTCTGCATATTAAGATGTACACAAGAAGCCAGGCACCAAGTAGCGAAATGAATCAAGGAATAACAATATATTTTGTTTCCTCAATCGAGTTTGAAGACTCTAATAAGTTATATTTAAAGTATCTTGAGTTGTAATTTGTGTGGTAGTAGTACTTATCCTCTGCAGATATGGTCCAAGGTAACGGTGATTGAAATGAATTTATTAGGAATGCAATCGACCACATTATCAGCACAACATAATATACATTCCCAATCAGTCCTATGAATAGACTTGCATATGTAATTCCTTTTAACTTTGGAGATAGCCTCGAATAAAACTTATGAATCTGAGCTTTGGTGAGTTGGCCATAAGCAGTCTCTAATAGAAATAACGGAATTCAAATAAATATAGTAAGCAATACATATATGATTAAAAATGCTCCACCACCGTGAGTATACAGCAGATAAGGAAACCTCCAAATGTTGGCAAAGCCAACAACATAGCCAGTGATACTAAGCCAGTATTCTCATCCATTTGAGAACTCATCATAATGATGTTCGTTATCCTCGAATACATCATTATCTTTATCAGATTCGTATTTTTGCATGATCTCTCTCGCTTTTTGCTTTCTCACCTCGGTTGTTTGTGAATGTACATAGCTAGCTCGATTGTCTCGATTCATTTGAGGAAGCTCAATAACTAAATTATGGTTGTTATCTTTATTCGTATCCTCCTCTGATGAAATGCGGAGACTTGGGTTATTAAAATTTATATCGAACTGATCACCAATATCATCTTTGCATTTAGCATTTGGAAAATGCCTTTCGTCATGCTCGTCACTTCTCTGCGTGATCTGAATATCATTAGCGCTGGAGGACTTCTCTTTATTTGTTAGATTTGACCTCCGATCGTGATTCGAATCAATTTCATCCATTTATATAATTTATTTCAATTAAGTTGTTTCAAAATGCATTTTTGAGACGGCTAAAACATTTAAATTAGTTAAATTGAATACTTTCTACGATTAGGAAAGTATACTCGGTTACTAAATAAAAAGCTTTTTGATGTCAAATTTCTTGACAACCGCCGGCTTTGCAAAAGGCTTTCTTTTATCACGAATATCGTCCTTTACGCCAGTGGTCTGCCGAGTCTCACTGCACCGAATTTGCTTTTGTTTTTGGGATTTATTAGCAACCTCCGTTTTTCCTGCTAAAAACGTTGATTTTTTAATTATGGAATTATAGTAAGTTTTAGATGGAAAAATAGCAGTAAGCTTTAGACTTTAAAGAAATAAAGGGATTTATTACCTTTCTTGTTGATTTGATGTGGAACGAAAAGATTACTTAGTGAGAACTGATTATTAAGCGACTGGTAAAATGACTTCATGCTCGCATCGCTATTTTGTCACGACTTGAACTTTCCAGTTTGCTCTCAGCTGCTGGCATTAAAATTTTCTGACTTTAGCGAATTCCTTTTGACTCTGAAGGTATTGTTCGGAGTCTGATCATTGACTATGATTAAGTTCGACTGCTTTGACTCACTTTGAGCCTCAGTCGAGCGGTCTTTGATCTGCATTCTCTTGTATCAATATTAAGAATATAGCATTCGAAGGAGGATAAAAACTTACATCGTTTTGTGACAGGTTCCTCTGTGTCCTTGACTCGTCAATTAACTTGAAGTTGATGAGTTCTAATGAGCTTGTATAGTCTCAAAAATACCTGCATTAACATCCTTTGGTGTTTCGTTAATCCTGACTAAATTTACGGGGAAAAAGTTTGGCCTGCTTATATTTGCACCTATTTCTGTAAGTTTTCGTATTGCTTACTCGTAAAGATATTCCTCTTATCTCTTAGATTGCTTCAACCTAAAATATGGGCATCTAATGTTACATTTGCTGGGGTCGGACTTTCTCGAGAGATTGTGAAGATACTTCAGTCGCTGCTTGAAATCTTTTTCCATTAAATCAAAGTCTATTTCGGATTTTGTGTTTTCTATACACCAGAATAAATGAAGTTTTAAGCATATGCAAATCGGAGTAATTTTTAGTTATTATCAGGATATTTTTATATAGCATAAAATATGCTTTTTCGTTTCACTCTTTAATCAATATAAACTTGAAAGTATCAGGCGCTGATATTCAATCGAAGATTATTTAAAATAAGATTCAAACGATTTAGATATTTTACATTTAGTTTTATAAGTGTTCGACAATACCTTTACGAAATTGTTTGACTTTATTTTTGCCGAACTTTGCAACAACTCGAGTTTTTATGATGAGTCCCATTATCTCAAGACGATTTCATTCAGTATGAAGTCTCTAAAGTTGTGATATTCAGATAGTCAAAAGTATTTTAACTCGAAATGGCAATCTGCTTTATTAAAACCACAAAATATAGATTACTTTGTTTATCTTGAAACTTTGTAAAGAACGTCGAGCTATTAGACAGCCCGCAGAGTCGAGATTTTGAGTTGTTTTCTATCTCCTCGATTTTCTTGAACAGATTTTTATTATCCTCATATGCAGCGTTAAAATAGTCTTTTTGATTAATATATATTCCGGTATTTGGCATTCGGTAATTGTGACTAGTATAAACTTTTCCAGCATGGCTGTTAATTGCCAGAAAGGCACTTTAAATCAGTTTTGTACTTCAGATTATTTCCTATTTTTTATTTCCTCGAGTCTCTTCTTATGGATTTTGTGTTCCTATAGGGTTAAATATGATTAAAAAGAACGCTAAGAAAATTAGACTGCAAAATATCGTTGAAACCATTGCCTATTAAGCATCATAATGAATAAACCAGTGATTAGAATTCCACAGCCGGTAAAAGAAAACCCTGCCTACTCTTTGAATTATTATTTCATGGTTTAATGGTGACTTGTGGCATTTTGTCTTCGGTATTTTTCATAAAGTTATATTTGGCATGAAAAGTTGAGTGCTCATTTTATTTCTAATTATTTTACAATAATTATGAATATTTTTTGCCATATGATTGATTATTTGTTCAATTTGGTGCTTTAAACAGAGATGCAAATTTAAATATTTTAATATCAAAATGGCAAAATTAAACCTCGACTGGCATAATACTTGCATTCCCTTTAATGCCCAAGGCGACAATCCGTTCCCTCTAAGAAACCACTCATGCTGCACATACCAAAATAATATCTATGTGTTTGGAGGATTCAATGGAGAGATCAGGAAAAATGACTTATTTTGCTACGATACCATGAACAACGAGTGGAAGAAGATCATTACCAGCGACATCCCTCCAACGCCAAGAGACTGCCACAGCTGCGTAGTCAAAGACACTTCGATTTATATATTTGGAGGCAACTGCGGATTCAACTTTACTAATGACTTGTACGAGTACAGGATCAACAGCAATACGTGGAGTGAAGTCAATATTAGCGAAAGCTCGTCGAAACCGTCTGCCAGACATTCTCACATGGCTGTCGTTTATGAAGACTTCATGTACCTGTTTGGAGGAATTGATGCAAGCAAGCCTAAAAACGACTTTTATATGTTCAACTTCAGGACCAGCAAATGGACTGAAATTAAGAATAAAGAAGAGTGCTGGCCAAAGGCAAGATACAACTCGCTAATCACCGTCAAAGGAAATAAAATATTTTTATATGGAGGAACTGATGGAAAGCAAGTATTCACCGACTTAATGTACTTTGACTTATTGACAATGAAGTGGAACATTATTGATTACTTTCAAGATGAGGTACGTTATTGGAGCTAATGTTTAGGTCTCAATTGCAAAAATGCAGAAGTTCATTTCGCAGTCAACTCCAAAAGCACCGCATTGCTACTTAGGCAGTTCAACTAAAGAGTGCTATATAATCGGAGCGAGTATTGAGATCAAGAAGCTAAACGACCTTTCGAAATTCATAAATAAGAAGAAGTATTCTGACATAAAGCTAGTCATCAAGAAAAAGTACGTCATCCGAGCGCATAAAATAATCTTGGCGAAGTGAGAGTTCTTCGATTGCATGTTCAGCTCAGAAATGAAGGAAAAAGATATCAAAGTATTTTACATCAACGACGTCTCGTACCCGATCATGATGCAGCTGATTAAATTCCTATACACCGACACTTGTGAGGTGACTCTGGAGAACGTAATGGCTTTGTTCAAAGCTGCAGACATTTACGGAATTAAAAAGCTGAAGTACAACTGCCAGCAGACGTTGATCAGCAATATCTGAGTGGACAACGCGGCGAACATCTTCGCTGAAGCTGACAGGCACTTTGAGTAAGCTACTTTTGAGGGTTGTATAAGCTATTGAATCACAATCTATAATCGTATAGAGACAGACTCAGGGACATCAGCTTGAAGTACATTCTCAAGAACTTCGACGCAGTCTCCAAGACCGAGGGGTTCGAGAACTTGATCAGACACAATCCTGAACTCGCAATTGAGGTTCTCAGACAACGCAAAATCGACTAAAGTTATTTGATTGGTGAATTAAATTATTTTCGGTATTTGGTAGTGGATCTGGTATTGAAGCAGGTGATTAGTGAAAGGAGTGCTGGTGATGCAAACTTTCAATTTTAAATTTATATAAAATCGATAGTTTAATTAAAACTAGTTTTTGATTTTTGATATAATTTGTATTAATTGTAAATGTTTAAAAGATGTTATAAGTTTTGATATTAAATCAATTTTAAGATTATTTACTTATATTTCCGGTGAAAACTTTTTTTACAATAAATTTGTTTGTGATTGTAAAAATACTTAGTTTTTGATATTTGCTTATGTTGATGACGATTTATATTTTCAATATATTTTAAAAGCTAAATAAAAATATTCTATTTTAATATTATTTTAAAAAATTAAGAATTTATATCAGTAGAGAAAGCTTTGATATTGATCATTATCAATATCTACGATAGATAATCATTAAATATTGAAATTACATAGCAATAAAAACTTATTAGATGATAAATATCTAAATTTTAGTAAAAATATTAATATTTTGAGCTTTTTAATCAAATTGTATAAATATTATTTTCATATGCAACTTTTAAAATTTTACTTTTTATAATTCTTTTTATGAGTAAAAAAGTTTAACTAATTAATTAAATTGTAACTTCAGCATTACAACTCTCTGCAATCATTCCCTCAGCTGTAATTTTTCAATCTCAACCATTCTCATCCTGCGTCTTAATTCTTTTACAGTTCTCATCCTACCAATAAAAATCATAACACCAGATTCTTAAACCCCCAAAACAACAACTGCAATCATCAGTATCCATCCTCCCAACCCAAACAAGCCCTGTCTCTTCCTCAAAACCTGATGTAAATCTTTCATTCCCAAATCGCCGATTATCTTACCTATCATCGCATTTCCTTTGTAATTCCTCAATCTCCATCCTCTCTCTACCCCCACCCGTTGTGGGTGTAATTAAAACCTGCATTTTCTAGATTCTATAAAGACCGCATGATTGAAAGTCAAAGGAAGTGCATAAAAGACTGATTTAAAAGAATTAGAAAATAAATTCTGTAATTTATTAGTTCCCGTTGGTTTGGCTGGATCCACTCAGCCGTGATTGCACACCAACAGTCCCCGCTGTTTCCGTCCTCCAAGTCTCTCGTCCACCTTGTCCTCCTGCTGTCCTATATAAACTTGTAGGTGGCCACGCGCACTTGCTTGACCCCACTGGGCTGCCGCCTAAAGGATGCTGTTTTACTGCCGGCCGCTGCTGAGTTAACTGAAGACCCGCAGGTCGAGGAGAAAGAGTGCGTGATGGAGGATGCAAGTTTTGGAGCAGGATTGGGATGCACGAGTGGCTGGAAGCAAATTGGCAGAGCTAATGACCGGAAGGCCAGGTGCGGACGGGAGGAGAGAGGTGGCTGGGTGAGACCGGGGATTGAAGAGCATTGGGGGCTGGAGTTGGTTTTTGGGGTTTGGTGATTCTTGGTCAGGGTGTTGTTTCGGCAGTGAGAAGGAGTTAAGATTGATAGTTTGTTTTGGCTTTGGGATATTTTGATGTAGTAGTTATTTTGGTTTTGAATGCTTTAAAGTTCTGGGTTTTTTAGGAGTTAGAAGGGATTTTCGTGTAAGTTTACGCATTACTTTTATTCATTCTGTCGTAAAAGTTGTAGGTGAAGTATCTGAACAAACGCTATAATACTCTTTCATTTAATTGTTAATAAATAATTTCAAAAAGATTTTAATAAATATCATTATTTCTATTCATAAATAGATTTAAATAATTAAATTTAAATTTTCTAAGAATGTCTGTGCTTTCTCACTATACCGAATTCGCAACGATGGTTCCAACATCATGGAATTACGGTTGATTTAACTACAACTCAAAAATGCAAAATGCCTTCAAGCAATCCTTAATAAAAACACTCATGGTAATTTTTACTCAATCAATCTCCTTGAAAGTTACATGAAGATAATAAAGCGGAAAAATGTTGAACTTTAATTTAAAAAGTCAAGTCGTTTCCGCTGAATCTAAATAGCATTTTTTAAACCAGAATTAATCTTCATATCTTTTTATTACCTTTTCAGTTGGAATCAATTAAAATTAACTTAAAATAAAATATTATTTTAGTCGCAAGTGTCTAAAATCTGGTGATGCATAAAATCTAAATTTTAAAATTACCAAAATCAGCCTAAATTGATTCTAGAACTACCAGTCGAACAAATCGAGACCTCCGCAGGCGAAGAGGTGCTCCTCTGCAACTAACCGAGTCGCAGAGGAAGAGTACTTCAAGGCTGTCGCTCAGGCTAACGAAGGAGTCAAAAAACAGAGAGACCTCGAGAAAAAGCAAAAGCTTGTTCAGACTTTTGTTTGCAGCGAATATGACCTGAAGTTTGCATCTAAAATTGAAAAATTAGACGATATTGAACTTCCAAGAGAAACTCTATATATCAGTAAGATATTTGGATGCGATTCAGCGATATTTTTGTTTGTAATTTTTGATAGATTGTATATAAGTTAGGAGTTTTAAGCATATTTTTTTGTAATTTTAATAATAAAAATAAAATTTTATTTAGTTTTTCATTTATATAGTTGATAAAATTGTCAGAAAATAAGTTAAGAAAGGAAAAATGAGGACCTGAAATTTTGAATAACCAAAAGGCTTTAGTAGAAGAACTAAATAAGTAACAATATTAAGCGTTAGAGCTTTAAACCTTTCAAATGATTTAACTCAATTGATTCTGACCTTTCACGTTTAAAATATCAGGCAAAAGGCAAAACAAAAGTCAAATCTCAGATCTAGAATTATCAACGAAGAAAACATACTAAATCAGCTTCAAACTCCTTCA
This sequence comes from Euplotes cf. woodruffi 2 WChen-2021, assembly GCA_021441665.1. Lineage (NCBI taxonomy): Eukaryota > Ciliophora > Spirotrichea > Euplotida > Euplotidae > Euplotes > Euplotes cf. woodruffi 2 WChen-2021. The sequence continues at coordinate 630 of JAGYYN010026097.1, read as the reverse complement.
AAGAAAGCAGAACCAGTGCGTCCGAAATCTGCAGCTAAGCCGTGGCTGAATCCAAAGTCGAACATATGTAAATCTGGGAGCCGTTCTCTGTCTCAAAAGAAGCCGCAGGGTCAGAAGGTATTTCTATAAATAACCTGCATAGCTATTCAACGTCAAAGAGTCTGCAACAGCCGATGCTGGAGTGCAGAACGCTGGCTGCACTAATAACAACTTAAAGTACTCGGAGTGGTTCAAGCAGAAGGTAGGCTAACCTCTGATCGCGCGTAGGACCTCGAACTGCAACTTCGAACCGCACTTATCAACATCGAAAAAGACCAAATCAAAATGAAGGCCAAAACCACGGCTGCTCAGAAACCAGGCATTACGCAGGAGGAGTGGAAGCAGGAGAAGGAGAGACTGGATAAGGAAAAGAGGGAAAAGAAGGCGAGGCAAAGAGAGGACAAGAAGAGAGAGGAGGAAAAGAAAAAGAGACAGGCTGAGTTTGTATATAAGTACGAGTTTTATGTACACCAAGTTTTGGAGAAGGTTTAAATAGTTTGCTTATTTTGGTCGGTATCAGGAGATCATTATAAGCTTGTTTAATGACAAAATTTTTTCATCGAATAATGTGACTTATCAAATAATAAATTT
>JAGYYN010026091.1:0-15359 GCA_021441665.1 Euplotes cf. woodruffi 2 WChen-2021 | reverse complement strand
AAAACCCCAAAACCCCAAAACCCCACTATAAAAGCACAAAAATGAAATAAAAATTATAAAATTTAGTAAATAAAAGTGACAATGAACTCAGGTAAAAAGCAATCACCAAACTTCTCGACCCTCGGACACATCGGAAGCCAAAAGCAGTTAAGCGTTAAAAAGCTTGAAGACTCTACGCTCCTGCATCACCGCAAGAAGGCGTCTTACATTGAAGAGGTTGAGAAAGACTCGTTGTTCAACACGAAAGACTTAAGCAAAGATTCATTTGCAATCGGCAAGAACGGATTGCCTCCGATTAAAGGAATCACCGATATTCTGTCAAACAGCAAGTCGCACTTGATCGACTTCGACCCTAGGAAAATAAAGACTTTTAGAAACAACACTGACAACATCTACATCACGCAGTTTAAAGACAAAAGCGACAAGTCTTTTTCGCTTTCTTATAAATAAACGCAGAGACGAAGAAATGTTCTCCAAAGTGTCCCAGATTCCTCTATTTGCCGAGTTCAAACAGGAAATCGAGGACCAGGAGAAAACCAAAAGCTTTTTAGCCAAGTATATGAGGTGAGGAGTTCGGTTATCAATCATTCAAAATTAAATAAATCAGTTGAGAATACTATGTGATTTCCAGTTTCACAATATTTCAATTTTTCTACACTCACAAGACTAATCAAACCATAAGGTTGTAGGTTATAATAAACGCTTTGGATCTGTGATTTAATTGATTCCGAGTTAAATCGAAAATATGAAGAATGTTAAAACCAAATTTTGATTGCTAAACTTGTACTTTAGTGCCCAGACTCACTACATGGACTTGGATAACTTCATTAAAAAGCTCGAAAATCTCGATGACATTTTAAATCCGGTTGAAAAGCACAAAGTAGAAAAAGACCTGAAATTTGAAGGGTTTGGCGGAGAGGACATCTACATCTACATTCTCTTTGCGATCTTCGGCAAGATCCTTTCTGTTGTCAAGTCATATGAAGCTTCAGAAGCTGAGAAGACCGACCTCGACCAGTCGATTATTAAATAAAGCCAATACGCTGATCTCGCAGCTGAACAAGACTATCTCAGCTGAAGACACTTCAAAGGAGTCAATGGTGTCGATTAAAAAGCTTTGCAACCTTTATTTTAGAACGACAAAGTACCGTGACGAGGGAGTACCCAAAGACTACCACCTGATTAGCGAGACTATGAGGAACGAAATCCTTCGTAAGTTACTTGTAACGATTACTTTTAGATAACAACGAAGTCGACCGCAATAACCTAATGAAACATAAAAAGTTACTCAACAATGTTAGTTTGAGACTTGAAGAATTAGAAGAAGAGCATGAGAAGCTCACTCAAACGCTAGAAAAACAGCAAGATTTGATTGTAAATTTCTTTTGCAACTGAAGACATATCTTGAAAGACTCGAAACTTATGGATAAAATCCAGTACGTAAATACAGAGCAAGATTTCAACAGTGATACTATTGTGAAGGAGTTTAATAGGTCAGTTAAATACTATCACAAAGGTAATTGCATTTAATGACATTTAGAAACCCACTACGATCGAATTGGAATCACCAAAAAGATGCTCAAGGAGTCTCGGACTGAGGTGTTCTTCATGACCATCGCAAATATGCTCAAGCAAGCGATTGAGAAAAAGCATAAATGCGAGCTTGAAACAGTTAACACAAATGATAAATACGATAAGCTGAGGAATTCACATGAAAAACTTAAAAACCAATTTGAGAAGATCAAAAATATGCATTCAGAAAAATCAAAAGAATTCGAGCTGAAAGTTCTTGAGATGGAAAGGCTTAAAGCGAAGCTCAAATCAGAGTTCTCAAATCTACCAAAAGAAGATGTTGCTGTGCAGACTCTAGTTGACAGTAAAAATGTTGCATTTACAGTCGCTGCAGAGAAAATTCTTGAAGCGAAACTTGCAAGCAAGCTAAAGCCGATAGCATCGATTATTATCAAAGTTGAAGAACACAAAATCGATGATATTCCTTTACCAAAGTGCGATGTTTTTGAGTTCATGCACTCTTCATACGTCAAAAAGGCAGAAGACATTTCGAGCAAGGACCATTCAAGCACCAACTTCGAAGATATTCTTTACAGTGTAATGGAGCAGAGATTTATATTCAGAAAGAAAATCAAAAAGAAGTGTCAACAGTTCCTCCTTGGGTTAAGACTATACGGCGAAAGCGATGAAAGAATGGACGACTTCAAAAAATTCATTGGCTTCGAGCAGTCTAAAAAGTACCCACCAGAAGTCCTCGAGCTTTACATCAAGACAATGAAGAGCACTGATGAAAGCTTCTCGGTGTTGCTTTCTGACGAAGCAGAGACACTGAGTCTTGCTGTTGAAACGGCATACAAATAAAATCATTCAAGTTTTTTGAAATGCTTCGGATCTCATGAAGCAAGAAATCTTGATCTCGCTAATTTACGAGTCGAATTTCTTCGCAGATGGCAAGCTGCAGCAGCCAAACAAAGAAAACCAAAGGATCAGAGACTTCATTCTTGAAAAGGCGCGGACAGGTGAAAACGAGTCATTTGAGTTCAGCAATATTCACAAAATACTGCCGGAGATCATTAAGGAAGACCTGATTAACGGCACTTTACAAAACTTTTTGTATAAAGACTCGAAGAACTTTCTGCGACAAAAACACGAAATGCGGATTGCGCTTCGAAAGTACATCTCGATTGGTCTGAAAACAGCGATAAGATTTTATGAGTCTGCAAAGGCATTTTACAAGAAACTTTTCATTTCCTACGACATCAACGAAGACGGGTATATTGACTATGATGAGTTTAAAGAGCTCATTCAAAAAATAGACCCTGAAAGACCGAGGTGGAAGGTCATCGCAATCTTTGAAGAAACTGCAGGCGTTCAAGGCAAAGGCAATATATTAACAGAAAATTTAAAGATTAACTTCGATCAATTTCTTCAATGCGCTCTTTCACATTCGCTTATGGATAACTTGATTGATCGAGAAATAGCTTTAAAGAAGGATTCAATTATTGAAGCTGAAGAGATAAAGAAAAGCACGAAGGAGATTGATGAGGCATTACTTAGTATTTCACAGTAATACTGATAAACAGCTGCTTCCGTACTAAATTACATACCGCTATGTTGAACTTAAATACTAAGACATATTTGCGTTTAGCTATTATTTTATCGATAATGGATAAACTAAATCCTCAATATTATTTTTTTTAAAAGCACTCAAAGATTGAATAAAATTAATCAACAGAAGGGTTGTTATCTTGTTTTTCAAACTGACTCAAATGCTCCTGCTTTTCTTTATCAAGTTGTTCCCTTAGAGTTTTGATTTCTTTAGTGATATCCTTTCTTTCGTCTCTACATCTGAGGTCTTTTTTGTTTAGCTGCTGCCTAAAGAGCCAAAGTTACTGGCGTATTAATATGATGTGTACCTCTTCTTCATCAGAGCCTTTATGTAGTCTCCTATGTAATTAGAAACTAAAGTGTTACTTGTTTTCTTTTCTTTTTCCTTGAAGATTAGTTTAGTCTTTCCTACTGTCATCTGTTTAGCTTCTTCCTTGTTATCAACCATTTCTATGCAGATTGATCAGCGAAAGCAAACTTTAAAGATTCCAAGTTCTAATTGATTTTGAATTATGCCAAAATTTAGCAATTTATCAACTGTTTTTATAATACTAAATTTTAGCAGTAGTTAAAGATACGACTATATTAAGACTTCGCTATAACTTACCTTCTTCAGAGTCATCTTCAACTTTCCCAGCCTGGTCAGTGTCATCGACGGGCATTTGGTCTGAAGGATGAAAGAGAGCAACGAACCTTGTAGTTTTTTGAGCTGCTTTTTCTTGCTTTTATTAGTCTTCTTGTCTTTGTATCTTGTGTAGCTTCTAAGCAAAATAATAGCGAGGCGTACCCCTTCATCTTCACCATTTTGGACTGTTTATTTATTTTAATTTATGCAATAGTCGATTGATAAAAATATTCTTACTCAATATCAATGCCTGAGGAAGAGGCTGTGTCACCTCAGCTTTATTCTCAAGCTTATTGCCGATAACGAACTTATAGCCTTCGTGTATCATTTTATATAATTATTTATTTGACTGCAGGTAGGGCCGAACTCTATAATCTCAGCTGAGCCATCAGACTCGTTGCTGACCAATACCGCTGCGAGGAACCAATCTGAGATAGCGTGTTACGTAAACAAAGCCATCTACTGTTAGTATTTAAATCGGAATGCGTGTAAATGCATGCGAATTCACCATCTTTCCTCATTTCATTTCGAGATCAGAAAGTTGATTAAATCAACATTCAGGCATCGAGTATTAAAAGATACAGTTTTGAGTATGGCCATTTTCCGGCTGCTGTTCGTCAGTCTTTGAGAGTCTTGTCCATTTTTATGTGCAAATCTTTAATGCGTAATGTTTGGTTATCAACACATTTTATAAATAATTCTAATCTTTAGAAATAATGGGAAAGCCTTATTTTGACTTCTGAACAGGAGAGAAGGTATTCAGGTAAGCTCACAACTGCAGTCATTACCGCTGCTAAATGGTTGCTTCTTGCTTTTATAAATTTATTTAATTGGTTAACTCACTGCTAATTTATTCCTTTTGTGGACAAATTTGCATGGAAAGTTCAATGAGGTGGTCATAATATTGATTTAGATGAACTAAGTGCAAGACTCACTTCGGTGGAGCAGAAGACATTATGTCCAAAAATTTCCACGGAAAAACAGGCCCTGCGTATTTGTTCAACCAGTGCTTCAACTATTACGTCGGTAAAGCTGAGGACAGGGAGATGCTCACAGGACTTCACAGAGTTTGTGATGTCTACTGCCTCGGTTGCCACAAGGACATTGGATGGAAGTACATCGATGCATTCGAAGAAAGCGAAAAATACAAAGTTGGAAAGGTCATAGTTGAAAAATATTACTTTGAAGAAGTGAGAATTTAAATAATTCTCATTTTATCTATTCCTATCATTCTAATAATTCCTCCATTTTGAAACTTATTTGCAAATGATCGATTTAAATTTATTTATGGACAAGGAAGTTCAACAATAATGATTTTAAAATAATTTTCGGTTGAATTTGCTTGTGATTTCAATGTAATGAAGCCGTGCAAAATATTAGTTACTTTGGTACCATTCATAAAAATCATCAATCAGAGATGGCCATGCGCCCATTGTATCATAGTTATCTAAGTCCTTCGGATTTTCTTTTAGTAAATCAAAAACACCTTCCCACTGATCAAGAGTCAAATGAGTAAGTGCTTTATCTTGCGTAAACACAATAAACTTTTGCAGCAGTGGAAATTTATCAGTAAATATCATATTTAACAACGAATGTCAAATTGCAATATCTACATTTTTCATTCCTCCTTCTCGATGGAAGCAAAATACGAATTTATAAAACGATTTGAAGTGGGAGTCAGTATGATTTTTGATGACTTGTGACAAGCACTTCGGGATTCGCGACTTCAAGTCACTAAAGTCTTTAACGCTAAGTTGTTTACATCCGTGTTCGAATTCATCGTAAGTAATCCTGCCGTATTCCTTTCAGTCTCAGTACCACATGAACACAAGGATGTCGGGGCTTGTCGCAATATCCAACTTGAGGTCGTTGCAGAGGTTTACAATACCGTCGCTGCCAACTACAGATTTTCCATGCTCAGAATCTGTTGCGTAAACTTCGAAAATCGACCGGTAAGGGAGGACAACAGGTTCTGCTTTCTTGACGGGGACTTTGCTTTCTTCCTTCCCAGAGTCTTTGGTTTTTTTGGTGGTCTTAGCTGGTACTGCTTTTGTTATCTTTCTGGCATCTGCAGGCTTCTTGCTTCCCCTCATCTTGAAAATTAAATATTTTTATACAATTAAGGTTCTGCAAAAGTCCAGCAGAGATAATAAATAATTGCCGAATTTAAAATATTTAAATTTATAAGAATAATGGCAGATCTAAATGATGACATCAAGTTCAGTGATCAGATGAAAGACCAGCTGATGAAGGAGTTCGACCAAATTGACGAAAATAAAGACGGATTCTTAGAGAAAGACGAAATCTCCAAACTCTTAGACAGCAGATCGTCAGGCCACTTCGATCGCGATATTTTGAATTACCTGTTTAACCAAATTAACTTAAAAGACCACCATTCAGACGATAGGATCTCAAAGGCTGAGTTTTGTGAAACTTACATCGAACTTAATATTTTCTTTCATGATCGAGTCTACGAGTGAGACCAGAAGGCGAAGGAAATTGATAAGGTCATTCAAGAGTATCAGCAACAACTTAAAGATGCTCAGGACAACGAGAGGAAGAATAAGTACGGCCTTATGGAGAACTCTACCCTCACTGTCACTGTTGTTGAAGGTCGCGACTTGAAAGCGCTCGACTTTAATGGCGCAAGTGACCCTTATTGTATGCTTCAGGTCGAAGACCAGTTTGAGCAGACTAAAGTACAAAAGAATACTCTTAATCCCATCTGGGACGAGACTTTCCACTTTAAGATCGAACGGGGAAATGAAGTACTAAAAATCACGGTCATGGATAAAGACTGGGACGAAGATAGAGATGACTTTGAAGGGCAATGTGCAATTGGAGTCGACCAGCTTCGAGACCAACTCAAGGTTGAAAAGGTCATACCTCTACAACCTGAAAACCCGTATGAAAAGTGGCAGGGAAAAATCAAACTTGAGCTTAGGTGGATCTACTCGGTAGTCAAACTGCTTAAAGACTTAATCCAAGAGCACGAGCTCGAATACAAAAGGTCTTTAGATATGAAATAAAGAGTTCGAAGATAAAATTTATCAACTCAAGAAGCCGTTTTGGTGGATGGACAAAAGCCAGCTCAAAGAGCTCGAGCACGGTGACCATGAATACAACGAGTACGAAAACAACACTGTTGCACAGTTAGCTGGAACTGTTTCAATTAAGGAGCGAGAGTTTAGTACAAAACTGAACCATCCTCTCGACTCAATATCAAGGTTGATGGGGTTTAACGAGACTCCGTGGTATAAATGATTACTGATAATCACGTATATTTACCTCTTCATTACACTATGAATAAACATGCTAAGGCCTGACTTCCACAATCTCACTATTGGCATCGCAGCATTCTATTTTCTCGAGTGGCCTCAGCACATAAAAAGATGGAGTTTTAGAGTTATTACTTTCTGAATTCTTGCATCAATGGTTTACGATATAATTTGGCTGGTCTTGCACACAAGCAACTGGTGGAGCACGGTCCCCTATGACGGCGATAATGAACTGGGTCTTCGACGATTTGTCATCATCTTTACGATTATTTCTCTTGTTTTTAGAATGTTTGTATTTTGAGCTTACTGGAAGGCAGGAGTCGACTACAATAAAATCATTGGCGAGAAAAAGAGGTCTCTAGATGTGCATACCGATACTCAATCCGGGCTTACATTCAAAAACATATTTAATAATGTAAAAGAAGGATACCATAGGCAGGCTTAGGCTTTAAGGCTCAAGTACGGATAGTTTAAAATTAAAATATTTTACATAATCCGAATGCATTTGGAACTCATTACTTTTAGCCACTTTGTTCAATTATAAGTCCCGTACGGCTATCTATTTTAAATGCAGCAGAGCATTTTTGTTGTTGCAACAACAAAAATTATTGAGTATTGAAATTCAATTATTTAGCAATAAGTTGTCTTTATATTACAAAAAACTATGACCTTGACAGAAAATGATAACTTAAACTTATGAATGATTATATTCAAAAATAAATAAAAATACTTTTAACTCAAAGTAATTTAAACTATATAAAAATTGAGTTATTAATTATAAAATATTTTGAGGGAGAGATCGATTGAAATTGAAATCTAAAAACTTGAAGCATTTTGGTAATTAAAGTATTATTTATTTTATTAAATGCCACCCAAAATTTACTATTGAATTTAGATCTAATTAATTGAGTTAAATGAATCTTGCAATGTCTTATCCTTACCACCTTGGTTCACCCCTCGAAGACGCTGTGTTTCCAATGCCCGTGTTTTTGACTCCGGGAGATGGCTGATCCTGGAACATCTTTAAATTATTAAAAACGCCGTCAAAGTTGACTGAGTTCAACTTGACAGGTACTTTCGAAGTTGGGAACTGTGAGAAGTGGATCATTGGTGGAGCTTTTATATCCTGCGCCATTACGCTTTCGATTCTTTCCCTTTCCTCTGCTGAGATCTCTCGAGCATCCAGGATCAGTAGGTTTTGCAGCCTTTTTATTATCGACGCCCTGTACATCGGCTTTTTATATATCGGGTTGCTTGTGAGGCACAGCTCCATAAGCTTGGGCAGGTTTTCTAATTTTTCAATGTCCCAGAAGTCAGCGATCCTGTTGCTGTGCAGGAACAAAAACTGCAGTTTCTCAAGCTTGTCTAAGTGGTTCAAAGTACGGAGGCCGTTTTCTTCCATCCTGAGACATGCGATCTGTTGTGAGGTGCTAAATGAGCTGCTGTCTAATTGCCGAATCCGATTGTTTGATAAATCAACCTCTCTTAAGTCCTTTAAATGGTCGATGTATTCAAGCTTGGTTATGTTGTTATTTGAAGCATTCAGAATTTTTAGGTCTTTCAACGGTGCAAAGTTCAACCCATACAGATCTGTGATGTTGTTATATGATATGTCAAGCACCTCAAGCCCAGTAAGCCCAAGCAGGCCTTTTGGATACCCGTCATCGTTTGGACTAGTTATTAGTGTTTCTAGTTTGTTCGCTGAAACAGTGAGAATCTTTAATTTCGGTAAATATCCGAATCCTTTCAATGTAACTAAGCTGTTGTGTGAAAGATTCAGCTCTCTAAGATTTGGAAACTTTGTGTCATCAAACATGTCATCGAAGTCTCGAAGCTTACATGAAGAAATATCAAGCTCTCTGAGTTCAATGAAATTCTTGATTGATGTTCGTGATTCGAGGATCTCGTCAGTGAGTCTCCCCGCAAACATTTCATTTGACTGTTGAATCTCTGTATTTTCAATTGAAAGCCCATCAAGGACTTTGAGCTTTTTCTTAAGGTGGAAGACGACATAGATTCTGTAGTATTCGTCTCGTCACATTTCATTCCCAGAGATGTCAAGAATGATAAGTTTCGGTAGTTTCTTTAAAATGCATACTTGCTTTAAATTGCTGAATCAGTTGTTACCGATATATAGTTCCATCAAATTAATGAGGTTTTCAATACCGTTAAGTCAGTCGATTTCGTTGTCCTCCAGCGACAACTGTGTTAAGTTCTCGAGTGAGTTCAAGTTCTCGATAACTCGAATCCTATTGCTTCCTAGATCGAGCTTTTTAAGGTATTGAAGATGTCGAATGCCTTCAATCCTAGTTATTTTATTTTTCTCGAGACACAATTCTTCTAAAAGTTTGCATTTTTCAAGCCCCTGGATCTTCTCGATCATATTATCGATCAACGTCAGCTTTCTGAGGTTTGTAAACGACTCCAAGTTCTCGATAGTTTTGATTTTATAGTGGTTCAGCGAAAGGACCTCTGGATTCACCAAAATTTGATTTTCTCTGAATGCCGCAGCCTTTGAAGATTCTTGTCCCGCAGATGTACTAGTTTGCGATTTGCTGTCTTCGGCTAATGACTCTGAGGCCGTTCTCGTTCCAACCTCGGGTTGTGCAGCAGATGAGTTGGACGCAGAATAGAGAAGTTCTCTGGTCATGAGGGTCTCAGTCTCGTCTTGTTTGTCTTTATCATGAATCGTAAGTCCATCGAGCTTTTTAAGAGAAGCTAGTTTTTGAAACAGAATTACTCTATATGAAGCATTCGCAGCTATCGGGTTGCATTTTAATGACAAGTCGCTGATCGGGATCTTGTTTTCAGTAATGCACCGAATGTCATTAAAGTCTGAGATCCAGTTATTTGACAGGTTGAGAATATTTAGATCCTTTAAGTGGTCGATTCCTTCGATTCTCGCAATAAAATTGTGGTTCAGGTCAAGCTTTTTCAAGTTGACACATGCTTCAAGTCCCTCGATTACTTTTATCTCATTAAATGAAAGGATTAGAGTTGTAAGGCTCACTAAAGAATTCAAATTTTCGATTACTTTAATATTGTTGTTAAATAGATTCAAGTATTTTATATATTCTAAGTCGGTCTCTCGAGAAAGAGCTTTAATTAGTGAAGGAGTGATAACATCAAACTTATTTCGTGTTGGAATCTCAGGAGGCAAGTTATTTTCAATCGCAGTTTTACTTGATGTTGTATCCTCATCAGGAAATTTAAAGTTGTTTTCAATCAGTTCAGCAACATGGCAGTACTTAAGATAATTGAGTAATTTATTATTTCATGCATCCCATATCAGACCTATCTAAATCATCTGCGATTATATGGAAGCTTGTTCCTTTAACTCCTTCTTTAACTTGCGGATTGAGATACGTATTTTGCAAAATTTTCTGTGCTTCGATAGTTGCTTCAAATATCTTAGCAACTTCTTTATTTTTCTGTGCTTTCATTTCCAAATTGACTGTGTTTTCTTTGGCTTCTTCTTTTGCCTCTGTTGAGTATTCAAACTCAACGAGGTACTCTGGCAAGATGAGTGATGGGTCAAGTACATACCACGTCTTTTGCTGTTTGTTAGACTCCTTCTTCTGTTCAATAGTAACGAACTGAGGGCCAGGATAGAATACTTTTCAGACTAAAATATACCCAGATGGAATGCTATTGATTTTTGAAAGCAGACTTAAAGAGTCATCTTTTCCATGAGTCATGTAGCTCTCTGCCTTGAGGCACGCTGTGATGCGCTGACTATCCGCACTAAAAATGCTGTTTACAAGCGCCACATGAGGTCCCATGCCCATTCGCTCGTATTCTGAAGGCGACCTAAAACCTTCTTCGATCGCTCTATACATTTCATTTGGTATTTTCGGATCGATTCCGTAGAACAAATATTCTATTGATTTATTTTTGCAGGGTCGTTGACAGATCCATGAACTGCTCTATTTTCTCTTCGAATCTATTCCTGAGGAACCTGTTGTGGATCCTCGTGACTCTGAGGGTTTTGATATTGCCGACTCCGAATTTCTTTTTCATGAGATCCGAGTCAAAGCGAGATTTGATTAAGTCATCGCAGCTCGTGAACCATTTATCAGTAATCTTTCCTTCTTCAAAGCGGATGTTCCCTCCAGTCTCAAGCTCGGTGATCATTCTGTGAATGTTTTGTTCTGACAACTCGAAGATCATCCTGCGGAGTTTTTCGTACGTATGCTCGGCTGCTTTTATTTCGTCGTTTTTGTCGTGAATGCGACCTTGGAACAGGGACTTCTTCCTCTCGAGATCGCTGATGAGTTTCTCCTGATCGAGGTCATCTAAGGGATTTTTAGCTATTTTGACTAAACTGTCCGAGTCTGGCTTATTATCTTCATCTAATGTTTTTGTCAAAGGAAGCAGTTGTCTTTCTTCGAGTTCTCTCATTGTCGAACACATTTTATTTAGTGAGACGAGTAATATCGATGTCGAGCTTGAAAGTCTTAAGCTTATTTACCGACAAGTATCAGCTTGAGTAAATTCGATGCGTCACGCTGGATTGTCTTTATCCTCATATTGTAATACATTCTTTTATTTCATAAATGTCGCCTCTGCAAATGACTTAGCATCGTCGCTTATATGCAACGTGTCAAGCTTTTCAAGATGTGGGAGATGGTATAACACATAAGTCTGGTAGTTACATAGGTTTCATATCGGATTGTCGCCGTAATGCGGGTCAAAGAACGTTGCATTTTTCAAACTTGGCAATCGATTCAAATTCAGTAACTCTTTAAAATTTCCTATTCTGTTTCCTGCCATATTTAAATCAGTTAAGTTGTCAAGGCCGTCTAGTCCAGTCCCAATTACTTCAATTTTATTCATTGCGATAGAGAGCTCAGTCAACCGAGGAAGGATTGGTAGTCCTTCAAGTGAAGAAATTTCGTTTTCATTAAGCCATAATGTTTCCAAATTTCATAGTCCTTCAAGGCCCGTTATTCTTGCTATTTTATTGTGCGTGATAAACAGTCTTCGCAGCGACTTGCAATTCTCGAGGCCAGAGATTACAGTGATTTCGTTTTCATTGAGCCACATCTCCTGCAAATATATTTGTTTGTCAAGTCCTTCAATTTGGTAAACCCCTTGCTTGATGAGGATAAGTCTATTTTAGACTCGGAAATGCTGAAATAAAGTCCATTCTTATAATATCGTCTAGAACGTAGTCTATTTCTACGACTTTATGCTTATTTGAGACTTCATCTGGCGTAAGTCCGAGGGTCTTACACACGTATTCTATTCTGTCCTCTAGATCACGAGTTTTATCTTGGCCTGAACTCATACTTAATGATTTATTATAGTTTTGAAAATATTAAATCAATTTTAGAGACAGGTCTCGACAACTGTTGCATTGAAGGGTGTTATCAGCAATTGGGTCACAGTTAAGCTACTGCATGGTTACTTTATATTCTGACCCATGTTGTGGAACATTTCGAAGATCCTTGCAAACAGCTGATCGATTGATTGCTCGATCAGCCTCGAAAACTCTTGCTCAATGTGTGCTCTTTCCTTTAATTCCGGCAAGAACTTCATGTATATTTGGTTTAAAGTTTCTTCATAATTTTGAGCTGGAAGATCGACGATCTCGGCATGAATCATCAAGTGTAACAGGTTGAGGATGTACTTCGAGTGGATTCGCAAAAATAAAAATGCGTTGACTCATTTTTCAAGGAATTTTTTGTAATCTTTCGACTTTATTCCACCCATTCAGTCGATCATTTCGCTGCAGATTCGAATTGGAGGCATCAGTCCCTTATTTTTTGGATTCTTACCGAATATGTAGCCGAAGTCAACGTGGAATAGATGGCCTGATTCGTCTATCAACAAGTTGTCAAGGTGTCGGTCTCCGATTCCAAGTAAATAGGTAACAACTCAGTAGCCAGCTCACGAGTCGAGGTACGTTTCGAATATCGAAGAGTACTCAGTTTTGGTCTTGCTTGCGACGTCTGTAAGAAACAGCTCTATTTTATTTTCGTAGTTATAAAGGATATGATTGATAGTCCGACAGTTTGGCACAAACTCAATCATTCCGTCTTTTTCACTAAACGCAACAACTTTATAAACAGTAAACTTAAAGTCGTAGTTAATTTGTTTAAGCAGATCATCCATGAGATCAATCATTTGCAAGACGAGTTGGTCTTGCCTGCAGTCGTCGTCCTGCTTGAACATAACTTTGTAAAATCTGCCATTAATTCGAGGATTGCTAACTTTTAGGTTTTCAGAGACAATAAAAGTTATAACTGCAAAGGTCATTTCGCACTGGGGAACACAGAGCATTCATCAGGCAAGATTCCGCAAACTTCAACAGAAGGATCAAGCGGCATTGGAGTCGATTCGAAGCTGGTCATATCGAAAATCTGTCCCTTCTTAAGCACCTTTCTTAGCTCTGCTTTCTTGGCGTCGACTGAACTTTTAGTCTGAATATGAGTTGATATTTCGAACAGTTTCGCTCTGAACTTGACCTGCTTGAGAAGTGACTCTTTTGCAGCAGGGTTATCGACTTCAAGCAGCTTCATAAAATCAGAAAACAGCTTCTGATACTCTTCCTGGATTTCAGGAATCGATGCGTTTTGGGAGTCCTTTTCAAGCTTGATGACCCAGAAGAAGGCATGCGCGATATCTTCATTTTGCGTCACTTTTGATAAAAAGAAGCTCTTCATGCATCCTTCTTCAAAATTTTCATATCGATAAGCCTGAGCGAGCTGCAGCAGAATCATTTTGACTGAGTTTGCATCAAGCTTTTCGAGGTATCGAATTGCCAGTCTCCTGATCTCGTTGGATTGCTTACAGTTGATCAGTGAAGAATAGTATTCATTTGCGCAGAAGGTGACACTGAGCATTGGTAGTGCCTCTTCTTGATTAATCGGCCAGTCTTGGATCATCTCAAGAGCTTCGGCTTCTTCCTTTGCATTGCTCCAGTCGACAAACATTAGGAATTTGCAGATTCCGTTTCTGTAGCTTTCGTTGAACTTCAGCGAGTACCTATACTTCCACAGAAGATTTCTTTCCTGTGGAGTCAGCTGGATGAAGTCAGGTTTCTCAATGATCGACAAGATCTCGTTATGAACTTCGCTATTTGGAGTCAGAGTCCTTGCTATTGAATCATCATCTGTTCTAGTGAGCAAGTAGTACTTTTCAGAAATAGGATTTGAATACACCTCATTTGGATTCGAAATAAACGCAGGCCTTGATACGGCTCAGTCGTGGAACCGAATGATCTTTGAGTTTGCTAATGATAACTTCTGAGTCTCGAACGGTGACTTTGACTCTTCGTATGAATCGACTGATTGCTTAAGTATAAGCTTTTTATCTCTTTCAGGACTAAAAAGAAGGCTTGAGATTGATAAAATTTTTATATCAGAAATTGGGAAATTATTTTTACTTACTTTGAAAACTCTTTCAGAGACTGAGGAACTTGAATTAATTTATTGTAAGCAATTTCATCAAAAATAATTGGGTATTCAAAGTCTGGAAGACTGATCTCTAAGAATGCATCTTTCGAGTCTAAATAAAGCTGATGGAGTTTATTTTTAATAGCTTCATATGTTTTTATTTCTTTCCTATCTTGAGTTTTTGTTGGTAATCGATTTAACAAAATATTAATTTCCTTGATGCTTGAGTTTCTATCTGGGAAACCAGGAGTATTAAATTCAAAGCTGAGATCTCTTGGCTGACCTCTCCATATTTTCAGGTTATAATAGCCCTGCCTCATTCTTTTATTTACAATCAAATAAATAAAAGGCCGTTGATCCGATCAGGCTATCAATCTTGGATTTATTTAAGTCATAAATAGAAATAGCAATCGCTGTGTGGACAGGTAAATCTTTAACTTTTACCGGAAATATAATCGTCTCTTCGTTTAAATTATCATATTTCAATGCTTCAGTTCAATAGGAATAAATAACTTTGCCTTCTTCAATAGAAAGCTCGACTTCGAAGAAAATTTCATGTTCTGATATAAATTGCTTCAAATTTTCTCTTTCACTTGCTAAATTTTGCTTATTTTTGGACTCTTCCTTTCTAATCTTAATATTTCAATAAGAGTCTTGGATTGGTTTTCCAGCTTCGTCTGCTATTTTTAAAGTCTGGATGTCTCAGTCGTTCATGCAGTTGATTTTTGATATATTTCTACAGTTAATAAGTATTTGAAGCTGTAGCAGCACCGCCACCATATTAACCAAATTTTACTTACAATATGTTTCTCAAGTCCCGAATGTACTTCAGAGTGATACTCAAGTTCATATCGATATCGATCGATCACAGGTACGATATATTTCGTGCTTCTTGGCTAAGCCCATGCACTCCACACTACCTCAACCATCACTCAC
>JAGYYN010025973.1:0-10446 GCA_021441665.1 Euplotes cf. woodruffi 2 WChen-2021 | reverse complement strand
ATTATTCGAAAGATTTGTAAGGTTTGAAGCGGAGGATAGATGGACATGAAAGAGTTTTAGATCGTAATAGATTATCTGCTTTTCTTTATTATATCATATAAATTAGCTCAATTAGTAGTATGTCGAGAGATTTAGGAAATTTGATGTTTATAATTTAAAAAATTTATTCCAGCAAAAAATTGAATTAATTAATAATATCCTTTTTTATGTTGTATTTTTAAAGGCAAGAATAATTAAGTGATGCTTAAGTGCAGGTTCAGCCTCACTTTTGAGATGAAGTTCGATATCAGCGACTTCTTGCGCATCGTCCACCTCAGCAGTCGCACCCAGAGCGCTCCGAGCAGCAGCAACACGAAGACAACGATGGTGTTGACGAAGTTGATTCTAAAGTCAAAATTTTTAATTAAAAAAAAGATATTATATAAAAATATTATATAATTAGTTTACATTAAGCTAATTAATTAAAGCTTTATTATTAAAAAGAATATCAAGTAAATTTTATCATATAAAGCGATTATTTTATTATAAAATAGAGTAATTGAATATTTAATCTTATATTTTAATTTAACTTTAGCACAATAGAAACTATTTATTTACAATCAGGAAAATATGTTATTTGACTGAGACAATACATCTAAATAATAAAATTGAAATATAAATTGCACAAAATTTTTTTATGTTATTTTATTTTTTAATTTGATTAATGATTAAATATTAAGTTTTTTTGTTGATATTTTAATAATTTACAATATTAAAAAAATTGCAATAAATCATTTAACCATAACAATTTTAAACTATTGCTTTTTCATAAACTCAAGCAGAATTCTTTCCTTGTAAGTATGTGCGATTTGTTCTTGTTTCTTTTTCTCTTTCTGCTTAATCTTTATTTTTTCAACGACTGCGACTTGCTCAAGGATCTACAAAGTAAGTCAAAATCATACCTGTGAGTCATTTTTGCCTTCTTCGCTATCATTCTTCTTAAACACTTCCTTTTGCTCTTCAAGTCGGAAGTTCATTGGAATAAGCTTATTCTTGCTGCGCTTTGGCACATCGTCTCTTAGTCTAAACGCAAACATTGCAAATCAGCAAGTGGCGAGCTTCACCCAAGGATACGTACTTTTTCTCTTCTTCGACAGAGTCGTCAAACTTGCTCTTCTTTTTGTTTTTCTTGTGTTGTCTCGCCTTATTAGCAGATGCGGCATCTTTGAAAAGCTTGGCCTGTTTTTCCTCCTCGATGACGTAGAGTTTACGCTCTTTCATCCACTTGAGCTCAGTTCTTGTCTGGAAGATGTGGAAGATAACCGAGACGATGATGACGAGTCCGATCACTGAGCAGATCAGAATTATCAGCACGTAGGCGTAGACTAAACGATTACTAGCAGCACTTGCCTTGATAAAACGATCTGATGCTCATGTTTTCTTTCGGAGGATGATTTATAAATATCGTCGAAATCGCCATGTACACTAATGTTGTAATCTCGACTACGATTTGGTAGATGTTTTCGATGATGTACTTGTACGGCCTCACAGCTGCAGAGTACAGGATTATAAACAGCTGCATGACGATTATCGTCACGATCACTTTGATCGGCTCTTTGTTAAGTGTGACCAAGACCACCCCGTAGGTTATCATCCTATATTTATACAGTTACAAATAAAAATTATAGTGGAACTTGCCTCGGAATGTCAATCAAAATGTAAAACGGGAAACTGAAAATATTTGGTTTGAGGCTTCCAAAAAACCCGAGCATTAAATTGTGAAGAGTTCGGTTCTTCTGCCTTTCTCCAAGCTTGTAGTCAACAAGTTTGAGGCGCATGTTTCAGTAGTGAACTCAGGAATGAGCCAAAGCGATAAATAGATATATAAAAATTCCGATTAATATCAACAGCAAAACTCAAAGAGATGCGAAGTCGGGGATGCTGTTCATGCTTGCTCCAAAGTAATCAAAATACCCTTTGATCTCAGAAACTGCACACATAGTCAAAAATAACAGAGTGATGCTTAAGTGCAGGTTCAGCCTCACTTTTGAGATGAAGTTCGATATCAGCGACTTCTTCCGCATCGCCCACCTCAGCAGTCGCACCCAGAGCCCTCCGAGCAGCAGCAACACGAAGACGACGATGGTGTTGACGAAGTTGATTCCAAAGCTGTTTCATGCAAAGCCAATATTTTCAAGTGGTACAATCATAGGATTGCTAAAGTGACTTCATATACTTTGCCGCTTGTAGGCAAAGACAAAATCGAAGAATTTAAAGTCCCATTTTACAATACTGAATCCTCGAATGAACTCTGAAAATAAAATTGGATAGTATAGAGTCATTATTTGTCATGCAAGTATTATTTGGAGCATTTTTATTATCAAGAATACTGCGATTGGGCTTACACCAATAAAAATACACAGTCCGATCTCGAAAATAAATATGACGAATAGTAAAGGAGAAATGATCGAAGGAAGCATCGGGTATATATCAATATTGCTAAGATCGAGGTCTTCTCAGACATGCTGTGAAGAGAACTTGATTCCTCTAATTCATCCAAGACAGTCTGTACTAAGAGGTCCAGTTCAGGTTGTTCATCTTGAGTCTGTTCACGCAATAACTTGCACATGATTACCTAAATTATAAATACTTACGTGCATTAAAATACGTACTGATATTGACAGATTGTTTGTTGTCGTCGATTGCTAAAAAGACAATATCAATTTCAAAAATTGCAAGCTTTGCATCAAGTTTCATCACGTTGTCTGTTGAGTTGAATACAAACACATTGAAATAGTTTGAAGCCTCAGCTATAAATGCAAAATTAGTGAGCTTGAATACCAGATCTATTAGAAAAATAATTTATATTGATAAAGTATTCTTACCGGAATCTGGAGATATAATAGAGTAAGTTATTTTGCCTCGATCATCGTAAACCACTCCTTTCGGCAGGGTATAGTTTTGAGGTCCTTGTCCGTAGTACATTGTGATATTGTCTAAGCTTCCATTCACAACAGGAGGAAGGTTGGCTTTAATATCAAGAGTGAAGTACATCGTATCTGCTATATAAGTGCTTCACTCATCGTATCAGTTAAGCTCAAAGCTGTAGGATTCAACATCATCATTCGTGATTCCGTTGATCTGGAACAAATTAGCTGTTTTATTGTAACTTAGCCATGACGGAAACACTTGGCCGTACGTCAGGTTTAAATCAGTCAGATTTGAGCTCAAACTTTCTGCAGGGGAATCAGGATCATAAATATAGTCGGTGAAGTTAAATACTAAAGTATCAGGAACAGTGACTGTGAGCCGATCGATTCCGATAAACTGCGGTTTTACATTCTGAAGAATCGATAATTTAAATATCCTGTCCATATAGACGCCGTAAGGATCGGAAATACGGATCTCGGGGTAGTAATTAGTAAATGCTTTTCCTCTTGGAGGAATTGCTGTGTAAGTCTTTGTCGCTGAATTGAATTTAATCCAGTAGTCCAGCGTCGAGGAGTTTAAATATCCTCTGTCGATATACGAGACGACATCACCCTCTGGATCGATTGCAGGAGGCAGTGTAACTGTTAGTGTATGACACTCAGCCACTGTATAGTTAAGTAGTTGAGCTGTGAAGTAAGGAGGCTCATTCACAGCGACAATAAAGTTAATTACATACGACTGCTTTGAGTTCAAGTGGAAGTTGTCCCAACATGTCAGATTAATTACGTGAATTCCGACATCAGTTAGTGCTGGAGTCCACGTTAAGTTTAAATAGCTTCCTGTTGAGTTTGTAAAAGTACTGTTTAGTAGGCCGTTGATGTTATAATCGATATTATAGTTAAACGAATCGCCTTCGTCGTCTTGAATCAATAATTCTAAATGATGTTAGCTGATATAAAAATTGTATTACTGAGGCTAATGGAGTGTCCGACGAAGTAGTTGTCTTGAACTCCGATAAGTCTCACATTATTATTGATAATTTTCGTATCAATATCGAATGTTTTGAGAATCGGTATATCTGAAACTGTAGTCGCATTTATACTGATGTTGTAGCTATTTGAATCAATTTGAAGTAAGCTCACCTCGCTTTGTTTGGGTATATATCCCCCTCTGATGTGATCAGGCTTGGTGATATTATAAAGTCTATGTGTAAAATAAAAATAAACTGTGAGATTGGTTTGAGAAATTAATAATTGACTTTGAAGTTTAAATTTTGAGTTTTTATAAGAATTTTTAATGATTTAAAGATAAATCGAGCTTTTAAATAATATTTTAATCGTTATCTGTATAATTTATAAAACCATTTTTCTAATATTATTGTGTAAAATTTATTAATAATTTGCAATTTTTTATCACAGGGGTTTTTATGTACTAAAGCTTTAAATATCTGTAAATTTATTTAATACTTAGTATAAATTGCTTACCTTTAGTAAAATTCATCCATGACTTTAAAGTAGTAGCTCCGTCCACAAAAGCAGTATAAGTCAAATTAACAGATTGTCACATTGCAATATAATTCATCAAATCAACATCAGCGGCACCTTTAGCAGCCGATATATTTACTTGTGAATTCGGCAATACCAACTTTGGACTTTGGACACCTCAATAATCAGTCTCTGCATCATTCATCATAGAGCTTTCTGCTCTCACAATAAACATTGACGTTGAATTAAGCCAAGTTGTGTTGGTTTCAACAGTTGTAATGATATCTGAGTTCACAATCGTGACATTGTTTCTAAAATCACTAATTTTGGGTAAAACTTACGCTAAAATATCATATTGTTTCCATATCAAACTAAGATTTTCAATATTTGCGACTACAGCTTGTTCAAAGCTGTAGCAGTTATAGTCTGATGTAAAGTCATTAGTCCTAGTCCTGAACAGTATCATCTGAAATGCTGTGTTATTCGGGTTAGATGCGCCTAATTTTGAACTTGCAACGACTAAATGTGACTTCTCCCCTGTCAATATTGGTATCGCATAGTTTAAGAGGTTTCTGAATATCTTTTGAAACCTGATTGACTGTGACACCCCAAGATTCATCTTGATGTATATCACTATAAAATTACGCAGTTTGAATACCTTGCGACGAAGTCTTGTCCGAGATCAAAGCTAGAAATAACGAGTCTTGGTCTAACGCAACTAAATTTATCGCGTTTATTGTTTCATTCAAATCGATTTTAAATGCAACTACAGGAAAGAAGTCTGATTTGTGGAACTGGTGAACAATAATCTAAATTTAATCGTCAGCGAAGTAAATTATACAAAAACTGAGTTAAAATCAGTACCTTTTGATCAAGAGCTGCAGCAGCACTCCAACCTCTAGTGCTATTGTCCACAAGTACCATATCGATAGTATCGTAGTCTTTCTTAACATTCTTCTGGTCGCTTGATATGATATAAGTGTTATTTAAGAACCCGTCTTTGCCGAACTGCGTGATATCTATTTTCGAATGCAAAATCTGGTCTGCCCACATTCCAATCGTATACACAGTTCCGTTTTCAGCGTAAGACCGGTGAACCCTGTAATTTGTGTCCAGAGTACTCAAGCAGAAAGAAGACGTGATGTTGGTAAAAGTCGTCACCGCTGATACCGACCGGATTAATAGCTTCATCAGCTCATAAGAAATGATTTCGTAGTAGAAATTTAGATAAAACGTTTCAGAATCAATAATAGTAAACCCTCTCACTATAAAATCAAATGAAGAAGCTCCGTATTTAATCGCCTTTTGGATCGATCCAGTTGAGTTCAATTTTAATAAGTGTATGACTCCAGTTGCGCTTGCGATTAGCTGAGTATTAATCACAAAAATCGTTGATTCGTCATAAATTTTGATGTAATTGATCTACACGAAGTTCAGAGCTTAAAAATAACTTCTTACTAATGTTTTTGGATATGATATCCTTGTCCAGGATATTAGTCCATACGTGTCTATACGACTGTTTATTAACAACAAAAATTCGCTAGTACGCGAGGTTTATATTAGCTGTTAAGAAATATTACTCACCAAAGATGAGTCTAAAGTAGTGAAAGAAACAAAAACAGCTTTATTTAGAATTACTGATAATGCAATAAAATAGTGTAAGTATCTGCTTTATAAATTTTGAATACTATTTCAAACCTCCGATTTATTAGTAACTTTAAACTAAAAAACAAACTTATTACTCATCTTGATTATCACTGCGTAATCGGTAATATTGATTCTGAGTTGTCCTATAGCATGATGAGAAATTATAAAGCAATTGTAGTGTAAAAGGTATAGTCTACCGCCAATTAGCAGATCTTCATTTGGATATGCATCAAGTGCAGTTGCCATGAACGGATCATTTCCATTTCCAAAAACTATTGGGTAAACTTGTTCGGTATCTCAAGTAGAAAGTTTCCTAAATATCTAAGTATTAGCAAGATATTTAAATTAACACTACGTTAAAATATCTGTCAAAATTATAAGTTAAATCGTGCTGTGGCTGCTTACATCTGGGCGCAGCTTGAGACGATCTGATAGACAAGTAATAAAGCAACACTGAGCCAATGCTTCATTTTTTTAATAATATATAATCCAATTTATTTAGAATTGAAGATTATTGCTTTATACCTAGCTTTCAAGCTCAAAATTAAGCTGATAAAAATGCCAAGTTACATTTTGACTTCAGAAGCTGCTTTATTTTGAGGGTTTTGTTGGTTAGTCATTGCAATAATCTCCATCATTTTTGCGAGATTCTCGAGACTGCTAATATCTTGCTCGACGTACTTTACATAGTCTTTGTTGTAAAACTTGAACAGCATTCTGCCTTTATTTGGAGGCTGTCGGAACACTAAGCCTTCAGAGTAGAGGTTTCGAATAAATGAAAGTATTCTGAACCCAATGTCGCTTAATATTTTCAAATTTTCCTTCATATTCTCGACAGCAGGAAAGTTTATATCGGTGATTTTTCCAGAGGAGATTAGCTGCCTTATTTTGTCTTTTATTAACGACGAGTAAAGCTCCCTTTGCTTGATGTCTTTAAGGACCGTCACGAGCACTGAGCGGTTGTAAAATAGCCTTTTTAGCTTCTTTAGCAACTTTATCGTTCAGTCGATTTCCACTTTATTTAGAGACTCTGTAAATTTTTGAATGTGAACTGAAGAAAGGCCGATGTTTTCACTAAGCCGTGTGAATGTCAAATTTGCTTTGAGATGGAACGGCTTTATCATATCTGTTTTCTTAAAGTCCTTATACCTGGCTTCCATCATATCGAGGATGTAGTCGACTTCATTCTCGCCGAGGAGTTTGA
The DNA here is from genome assembly GCA_021441665.1 of Euplotes cf. woodruffi 2 WChen-2021. Taxonomy (NCBI): domain Eukaryota; phylum Ciliophora; class Spirotrichea; order Euplotida; family Euplotidae; genus Euplotes; species Euplotes cf. woodruffi 2 WChen-2021. Next base: position 3,201 of record JAGYYN010025973.1, on the reverse strand, counting down.
AGTCTTTCTCAAAGTTGAACTCTTTCAGTTCGTTTGCAATGATGTCAGAGTATAGGTTGCTAAGGCTCCATTCAACATAGTCGTTAGGATGATTAAATGTTCATTCATCTGTGTTTATATATTCGTTAAAAGCTTCTCTGATTAAGTTGAGCATTTGGTCTTGCTTCGACTCGATGCTGTTATTTTCAATCTTCATATAAGACTCATTATTTTGTCGTCCTTGCTTCGTCAATATGATGGATTGTTGGGGCACCAGAATGCTTATTGTCTCTGCTGTTATCTCTGCTTACTCTATAGTTCCGTTTGCCTGAAGCTGTGTGGATCTTTCTCGATATAACAGCGGTATCTTCAAGATTGTAATACCAGTTGGTATTCGTGCCTATTTTGTAAATAATCTCAAGTACCTTTTATTTGCTTCTGCTTTTGCATTTGTTGTCGGACTCCTTCATTGAATCTCGGAACTCAGTCTTTATTTATTTAGGTTAGCAGTCAGTAAGCTGATGTCCATTCTTCGCTTGCGTTTCCGAATTCCGCCTGTATTTAGTCCAATTCGGTCGTTACCGAGTCTAGGCATTGACTTATTGATAACTTGCTTCTTGGCGTTTTCAGGGAGGGAAGGAAGACTTGCAGGTGCATGCGAACTCGCATTGTTTTGAATGCTTCACTTTGCAACTTCTGAAGAATAATCTTGAATAGGCTTTTGCCCAAATATTTCTGGGGTTGGATTAATTGCAAGTACTTTAACATCATGTCCTGTGTCTTCCCTCTGCACTTCTCTGATTACATCAGCTCCGTCGGCTCTTGGTATCGACATTTTATTTCTTTCATTAAAGAAATTGTGGTTTTGTTTCGCGATAGAAAACGAGTTGTTCTTCTGTTTTACCTTCGATGGATTTTTATAATACGAAAACAGCTCAGAGGCAAGCTTTGTTGCATTATTTTGGTACTTTGACTTTTTCGGTGCTCTTTTAAATCCTGCAAAATGAGACGGAGAGCTCATCTCTTGGCCCGGCATGAATAAGTACCCCGAAGAGTCTGTTAAATAACTTGAGTTTTGAAATTTATGCATATACTCGCTAATTTCAGTATCACTAAGCTTCAATATTTTATCCTTTGTTAAATAATTCATATTCGCAGGAATAAATGCGCTCTTATTAATTGTATTTTTGGCTGATGTCGGGTAAATCTTCGATCTCATTTTACTGCTGTAGTAAGTCGCAGTTGATGGATGGTTTCTTTCCTCACTCGAGTTTAAGTCCATATTTTCGTAGTACTGGTGGACCTGATACTCATGCTGGCTGCATGTAGATGGCCGGAATGCAAACGCGCTTCCTGGACTGTGGTTATTTTGCATCTGGCTTTTCATTACTGAAGACTTATTTGCTAAATAGTCATTCTGCATCAAGTTATTTTGAAGCACTTTCTTTTTATTCGTCGGAATGACTTGCATCAGTAGTTCAGGATTCTCCTTCAGCTTTGATATAAGAGTCTGGTAATTTGATCTCCTCGGCTCTGACGAGTTGTTATCCTCGCTGCTGTTATTTAACAGCTCCATTAGCTTTTTCTCGTCAATAAGGTTGCTTTGCAGCGTCAGTCCAGTTGAAAATATTGAGTTGATATTGTGATTGATAATTCCTTTTTCAAGCTTAGCCTCGATTTCTTTTTGGTGTTCAGCATTCTTGATTATTAGCTTTGGACGTTCAAAAGAGAAGTTGAGCTTGAAGTTAGCTCAGTCAACATGCTTGTTATGCTTCCTCGACTTGTCAGCGACAAGTATTTTCCTGTGCTTTCTCTTCTTTTTACTGCTGGATTTCTTTTTGTTTTTGTTCTTGATTTCAGCATCAGTTTGGATATTGGTAAACTGCTTTTCTTCAAAGTTTTGATGGACATTTTGGTCTTCTTCTTGTTCACAAAACGTTTGATCGATCACGTCATTATTTTCGCTGAGGGTGATAACGTGATCTTGATTTTTATTCGTTGCTGGACGTTCATTTGGTTTACCTAAAGACATTAATGACTTTGCTTACTAAAAGTTTCGAGCTGCTGAGGATCGCAGTACACTAAAGACTGATTATCATCATCTTCGTTGTCTGACTTTACTACAACATCAGCGTCTTGATCTGTATGATGATTGTGAGACTCTCCATTATTCGATGCAATTTTAGATAGCGGATCGTTGTCAGACTCGTTTATTTTTATTTCTTGGTAGTCAGAGTCTTCCTGGAACTCTTTGTTAATCATTTCAATATGGAGCTGCATTTTTTTGTTATCAGTCACAACGTTTCCATCATGATTTTCGTCATCAGAGTCAAAAAATTCTATGAGTTGAGGGTCTTTCTTTTCTGGATTAACTTGAGCAGCAGGCTGTGCTGGAATATCATTGTTTAATATATTACTTTCCTCGGGATTTGCATCAGGGTTCTTGGCCTCATTAAAAATCGAATTAAGCTCAGCAGCATGATTATGCTTTTCAAAAGTCTTCGACGGCTGTTTTAAATTTGAACGACTTAAATCATTTTGGTCGGCGACTTCAATTGAATGCATCGGGTCTTTATCGTTTAGTTCAATTAGCATTTTGTCTGAATATTTCGTTGTATTTAAGTTTTTTACTTTGGTATGTGAACTTTGAGGAGTCTCGTCCAGCTGATTATTTCTCTCTTTATAGTCTATAGTTAATTTTTGAGTAAAAAAATGGTAAATTTAATAAGTAAATTTTATATTTTATATACCTTGCGATATTTGGTCATTTACAATAGTCGAAGAGACTCATTTTGAAGCTGACTCGTCACAGTGATTATGAATGACATTATCAAGTAAATTTGAGACAAGACCATTTACATATTTGCCTTCCTCCACATGCTGGTTATCTCAGCTATGTCCACTCAAAGTTATATTCGGATTCTGATGTTCTAATTTTTCAGGGTCTAAATTGCTTTCAGGAAACGGTGATTTTTGTTCGTGCCGAATAGTGCTTAGTTTATTTTTGGCTATTTACAGACTCAATATTTATTTTGTATTCTGGAGAATCAAAGGACTTCCTTTTAATGCTCGAATTTGTCTTCAGTTGTTTATCCGTGTCGTCAACAGCAACACTTTCATTTTTCGATTCCATAATTTTTATATTTCTTATACAATATTAAAATTAATTGATCAATTTTGAATTAAAAGTTGGTTATAAATCAATACAAAAATGTATTTTTT
>JAGYYN010025955.1:0-10393 GCA_021441665.1 Euplotes cf. woodruffi 2 WChen-2021 | reverse complement strand
CGCCATTTTGATTCAAGTTAAATTGATATAAATTTTAAAATATTAAATAAAAAATGACTTTGGGTAAGCCAGTCGTCAAGGTCGTCGAGATGGACGACGAAATGAGAGACTTTGCTATCACAGAAGCGATCAATGCTCTTGAAAAAGCCAATACTGAAATGAAGGTAGCAAGCTTGCTGAAAGACAAGTTTGAGGAGAAGTACCAGTCTGTCTGGCATTGTATTGTGGGAAGAAATTTTGGAGGCTTCGTCACTCATGAACTCAATCGTTACATCTATTTTTACATTGGACAAAAGGGATTCCTCATTTTTAGCACACCAATTTAAATAAGCAAAGGTTCTTGCCCATAAGACATAATAAAAATAGATCTTCATTCAAAGTTCTAATTTTTATAAATAAAATATTAGATTTTAATATTGACTGACAATTAAAGAATATAAAAAAAAAAAAGTTGTTTGCTTATTCACAATGATTTGTGGATCATCAAAATCTGATTAATTGAAACTATTAAAATGGAATATCAGCTAAATCAAAGAAACAAGTGCGATTTAAGATCGACCAAGATAACGAGTCAAGTCATCAAGGTATCTTAGTCCAGCCTTCCAAAATTAGCATGAACCAGGGATACTCCTTACAAATCGAGTCAACGACTTGGAAAAGAGAATCATACGGTCTTTTTGACTACGAGAGCAAAAACACTAAATAAAGCCAATTTAGAAATTGGTTCAAGCGGACATCTAATGAGACAATCCTTTAATGTAAGATTTTCAGATTCAAAGCTTTACACTCCGACGAAAGACGCTGAAAGGACTGTGCTTTTCGACGTCATCAAGAGCCAAGACGGGTTTGAAGTGAGTCCAGTAAACACAAACGAGCAAAATAACCGACTGTGGCAGGTCATTCGCAACTACGGCGCTTACCAGATAAAAAGCCACGATATCTTCAGACTTGGAAGAATGAAATTCAGAGTCAAAGAATTCCAGACAGCCACAGAGTACTTCAGTGAGATTGATACCGATAGCCCTCACGAAGGTTTCGATGAGGTCCAAATAGTCGCAGATCAGGACTCAGAAGCCACTGATGATACAGATAACTGCATTCCAAGCTGAAGGTACTGATGGACCCAAGAAAGCACTGACGATAATCCGATAATTCGGTCTTGCAAGTGCAGTGGGACTCTGAAATACATCCACCTTGGCTGATTAAAAGTCTGGCTTCAGTCAAAAGCAGTCTTCAAGGGCTCTGAAGCTAACCAAACGATCGTTTGGAGCAAGTTCGAGTGTGAAATATGCAAGCTTCATTATCCGTACTGCTTGAAGTACAAAAATAAACTGCGGAGCTTAGTCGACCTAAAAAGACCAGAAGATAAGAACACTCCGTATATTATTTTGGAGTCTTTAAACTCAGGCAAGAACTCTTCTCGAATCGTCCACATCATCAAGATCATCGAAGACAAATCCAACTTTCAAATGGGACGGGGAACTGAATGCGACCTCAGAGTTAATGATATTTCGGTTTCTCGAAAACACGCGCGGATTGAGTACAAAAACAACAGTTTTTATATTGTCGACTGAGGAAGTAAATTTGGGACGGTTGTGCTGCAAAGCAAAAACGTCTCTATTTCAGATAAAAATCTTTACACATACCAAATAGGAAATACAAAGGTCTCTTTGATTACAAAAATCTGCGCGAAAGAGAATTGTAGCATCCAGCTAAAGCCAGCTCTGAGAACTGGAAATGAAATTCTATCAGAATTATGTAATAATATTAATTTTTTAACCTCACCTATTAATGACTATAAAATCATCGAATTAGAAGGAAGACAGTTCATCGTCAAGGAGCAGACAGACAAGACTACACAGGAGCGTAAGTCATTCACATTACCTAATTAATATAACTCAATTCCTATAGATGGAAGTAACAGTCCAGATATCGAGATGGACTGTGATGATGAAGACCAAAAATAAGCTTATTTTAATATCCAAATTTATATAAAATTATGCTTAAGTAATATAATTAAATTCTTTTGATTTTTTACCTCGATAAAGTCATTGAGAAGAATCACATAATTCCAAAATACAAAGATTAATTTTGATTTCCAAAATTTTTGTAATGTAAAATCTCAAAATTTTGATTCAATTCAAAAAGTAATTGATTTACGATTTAAAATATAAATGGAACTTGAAGTAAATCAAAATCAAGGCTATTACGAGTCCATGCGCATCGGTAACAAGTGGCGCCGGAGAACGACGCAGGAATGGATTGATAGCCGTAGACACTACCACTCTGTCTCAAGAAACGACAACAACGAGTAAGGTACTTTGTAACGTTGTAGGTACGACACTCGGAAGATCACGAGTGAGATGATTAACAGCACGCTATCGAGGAAAGGCGTGCTTAGCAGCAGCCAAGCTGCAAAAATACAGCAGATGAAGTATTTCAAGATGAAGCAGTCGTTCAATAACAAGAAAAGCAAGTCAACTAGCAGTAACCACCAGATTACATTGAAGAGTATTTCAGATGTAAAATAAACGATTTGATCAATTTAAAACTGTTCAAAAAGTTCGAAAGAGAAAAGACCATTCTCACAGTCAAAATAAAAAGACCGAAAATTCATCTCTAGGCGTGAAGAATCAATATAAAATGGTTGTGACTTCGACTCAAAATGAAAAAGAAGACTTGCTTTCGCTACTGTCGAAAGCTATAAAGCTCAGCGGAGCTAGTTGTAAGTCCAAAAAGCGTATTCAACAAATATATAGTTGAAAAGTCAAAAACTTTAGTGAGTTCAGTAAGCCTGCTCAGACCGAGAAGCACAACATTTAAATTCTCTTCAAAGCCCGACATCAACTCGCTAAAAGATTTAAACAGTTTGTTGGAGTTAAAATTCGAGAAGATAGTCAAAGCAAAGCTGACACAGAGGAATTCTAAATACCTCGCGATAGAAAAGAAAAATTTATAGAGGAGTACTTATTCGAAACAGATCCGTCGCTTGGAGTACTAATCAAAACTATACCTGATGCGGTGTTCAAGCTCAACCAAAGATATGACATTGGTAAAAATTACAAGTTCTTCTCTCAGCGTCGCTTATTGACTGCAACAACTTCACCATCAACTGCGTGATAAATTTTACATATAGAAGCATACAAATCTCTATTCGCGTATTTTTGCGACCCGGAATAAAAGCGATGAATATATGATTTAAAGCCCTATTGTGAGACTTCATCCGCAACAAAGACAAAATAACTAAATTCGACTCTTTTTGTAAGCCGAACGAGTTGTGCAGTACTAATTTCTTTTAGACAACAGCCATATGGATGCTCCAAAGGACAAGCTGACTCTTGGATGAGTGTATCGACTCATCGAAGACGATATCAACATTTACGAAGATGTAAAGAAGATCTCGAGAGTACTTGTTGAGAAATAACAAGACTATCGAGATGTATAAAATATCCAAGATTGGATTCTTACTTGATAAGTACAATGATAATGAAAGCGTCAATAACTCTGCTTTCTTTAAAAAGTCTGAAAGTGAACTTGACGACATCGATCATTTTCTTGATATACCTTTGAATACCAATAATCAAGGTAAGTCGGGGAGATGATTTTTACATTATTTTGATAACATTTCGTAAATTTTGCTATAAAGCACAACAAATGCATAAAGAAAGCAAAGCAGGACCTATTTTGACGACTCTGCTACGCAATGATAGTTATGACGCTAGTGAAGCATATAATAACAGAAATGGAAATAACCTTCGTAAAACTCAATCTTATTTTACCAGAGCAAACTCTAGTATTGTAAAGCGTAATTCAAAGCCGCCGTCAAGAAATTCAAGAGCTTCAAGTAGAAACCAGCAAAATAAAAAATTAGCTGAAAATAGGTCAAATTCTTGTAAGCAAAGCCTGCTTAAAAATTAATTTTTTTATCGTGAGTAAATACCAACCATAGCATTATCGAGAAAAGGAATAAAAATATCACCAATTTTAAAGCCGCAGGGGTCGACCATTTTAAAGCCAAAATAAGCACATCAAGTTCTTTTCTCGATCAGATCACCAGTAAGTCTAAAGCAATAAATCGAGCTAGAAACATGATGACGACTCCTCGACGAGCTGCGATTTCGAACATCCCCGAGGCTATTAAGGAAAACACAGAAGAGTCAATGCACAACTACATCGTGCTGAATAAAAACGTGAATCTTCGTAACAACCACGAGATAGTTGAGCCGTACCTGACATTTGGAGAGTTTCATAACATTTACTTTCGCAATTCTGGATATCCAGACCTACTGATTTTGCTTATTTACCGTAAGTCGTCCTGCTGATGTTTAGTACTATTTGGTGAACCGGATACTTCAGATGCAAATGAAGACTGTCTGTCCTCACGAGTCGTAAGGCACTGCTTATTAGTACTTTATTAATCACACTATTTACCTTCGGTCTTTTCTCCCACCGCTGTTTGTTTAGTAATAATTTTATTAGCTGGGAAATTACTTAACGACGGTACTGCATATTTCCAGAAACCGCCCCGAAATCATCAGGAGGCAGGACCCCAGGTAAGGCTGAAAAATTACAGCTTTAGAGATGCATTTGAGAAAGGCAGACTTGCTGTTAGAGTCAAGAAGAGCAAGTAACGCAGTCACTGCATTCTAAGTGGGGAGAGGGAATGACACACAGTCCGGTAATAAACAATTATCTATTGCGTTTTGTGACAAATTCAGCTTAAATTCACAAAATTAAGCGATTACTATCTTTCCCCTATTTTTTGAATATTTTTTGATTAATTATTAATCTTGTCAAATATAGAACTCCACAATACAAAATATCATATGTAAAAATAATTTAAGCTATGATATAATTGGATTCAATGTTATCGATTGCTTCCCCTTGCGCTTATGCAGTGGTATGATTGTGAAATGTAAAATTAATTATTATGGCCAAATATGAAATATAATTAATAAATAAAAATGAGCCAAAACAACCGAAGACAGTCGTTGATTCGTTTTCTAACACAAAATATCGACAAGCCAGATGTAAAAGAAAGGAAAGAGTCTGTGTCTAGTATGCTGACCGAGACCATCGGTAAGCTTGTTTTGTAATATTATTGAGAAGATGAAGAAAAGACCCCAGAATACAATACTGAAATAGTCAGGTAATTCGGTTGCTATTTTTGAGTTTTGCTTTGTTCGGAGAGAAGAAATAAGCGCATTAGAGCAAATATCTCGCAAAGATGGACTTGGGGTAACTGATTGGTTTAGAGCCAACACGAATAAAGCAAGCAAAAGAGACGTGGATAGTAATAAATTTGTACCTTATATGGCTGAACGAGATGTAAGGGGGAAGCTGCAGTTTATTCAAAATTATTCACCGAGCAAGAAAAGCTCAAAAATGATTAAGAATGGACAGAATGGAATTGAGAAATTCACAACCAGACGGCTATCGCAACCGAATGTTGCTCAACTGAGGATAATTGCACATTTGAAGGATACTATGCAGTTTCAGAGAGACAACAATAGCAAGATTAATCATGCTTTTGAGAAGAAGTTTGTGGTATTAATTTTTTATGAAGAAAAACTTGGTTATGATTGTTATTTTAATCATCAAAAATATTCAAAAATTAACTGACGATTGTAAAATTCATATTGTTTATATTTAATTATATTTTTTACAGTTCAGATGAAATTACTGAAATAAATTAGAATATTCAATAATCATTAACTCATTAATTTCTCATTTCTAATATTTCCACAATATATCATTTTTCATAGATTTTTGTCTCAAATTCAAATCTTAACTCTTTTTCCCTATAAACCTCCATCAAACTCAACTTCCTCTAGGAATACTCTCAAAGAATCAAGATCGATCCGCAAGACCCCCGCAACATGGTAACCTCGATCTAACCCAAATTCAGACATCACAAGACCGATTCAAAGAAAAGCAGAAAAGGCAAGAAATGTTGGACAGTGAGATCCAAAACATCATAAAGCTCAACAGGAACATGATCGTAAGCCGCTTGATAATCCTGTAGATCAACAGAGGAGGAAAGCTAGCCGTCATGCTCTCCCCCTCATCAGTCGAAAAGGTCAGCAAGGTGGCGAAATACATTCTAAAGCAGAAGAACTAAAATCAAGTTCTGTAAGAACGAAATGAAGCTCGGAGGTCTCACTGGTAATCCCACGATCTTTATTTCTATCCCATCTCTCAGTCTAAATAAAACTTGCATAGACGGATTTATAAAATAACTTCGGAAGCAAAAAGACCAAGACTTATAGGAAGAGTACTAAAAACACAGGGATCTTAGGGCAGCTACAGAACTTCGACCCTTCACAGTACTCAAGGCCGGCAAGCACGGTTGATATCGATAAAAACACGTTCACGTACAGTCGGAGCTCGAGACTAAAAACAGACAGGCAAGGGTATTCGAACTTCGGCTTTAATAGAGACTCTGTGAACCAGGCTGGAGTTTTTATCACGAACTTGACGAATGCTTTTCAAGCGCGCATGAAGACGATGTCTGTGATCACGAAGTTTGGCAACAAGCGAAGTCGCAGAGATGACGAAAGAGAAGTGTTTGTGTCCCCTCGCATCGCCAAAATCACTAAATATCTTGATAAACTCATGACCGCCAAGAAGGAGAATCTTTAAATAACGCAGATAAGATCAATTGGATAAATTGCAGCGAAAATTGGTGATTTTGCAGAAATTTAATTGCAAACAATAAAATTAAATAAATGGTACGGGATGTTGGACTAAGATAAATGGAGCGATTAGATGGGGGTTAGTTTAATAATGCAAAAGTGAACTTAGATTTTAGCTAGGAGTGTGTATGAAATTAAATTTCGCTTTCGGAAGAGAATTTGAAGCGATATGAAGTTAAAAACCAATTTTATCGTAGATTTTAAGTAAGTTAGAGAGTTATAAGTGATAATATATTGTGAAATATTGAAGATTTATAGCGTAAAAACATACAGATTTACATGTAAAATGTGAAATTTTAGATCATTTAAAACTATCTTCGCTAAATTTTTACTTTTACAGGGTAAGGTGAAAGAAACAGCACTTGTCGATCACAGCAGCAGAGCACTGCTTTCAAGCCCACGGACAATCGAGGCATGAAGAAGACTTGGCTACGACCCTGAAGAACTGACTTTTAAATCAGAGCATGACCTCAAAATTCAAAGCGGAGATCTTAGCGTGACTCCCGAAGTTCTCCAGCTCCGATGGAAGGCATATGAAGACAGCAGGAAGCAAAGGGTAAGCAGAGTCATGGACGAGCGAAGAAAAGTTATCAAAGAAGGTTCTAAAACAAGCAGCAAGTAAGCCCATTGACTATAAATCTTACTAGAAACTCAGCGACATTTTTGACAGCAATCGATAAAAATTCCCCTGCAACGATTAAAGGCAAGAAGCTCAACAATAAAACGGTAATCAAGGAGCTTGAGGATATGCTTGATAACGATGAGGAGATTCGTCGTCATAAGCTTGAGATCGAAAAGATCAAGCGTGACCAGAAGAGGCAGCTCGAAAGCTACCTAAAGAAAGAAATCTGTACGTGTTAATCCTTCTTATTAACAGATCACGAATACGAGCTCGATGATATCACTCAAAAGAACGAAAAGTTTAAAGAAGAGAACCTCAGCAAGATCAAAGCAAAGCAAATCGAAGAAATGAAGCATCACGCTGAAATCAAACGCCATGAATTCGAACGACAAGAGAAACTTAGGAAGGAAAAGGAAATTCAAGATAAAGAAATCCAAATGAGCAAATTAGAGGAAGAGCGGCAACAGCTTAAATAAAGACTATGAAAATCATGAGTCTTACCTCAAAGAACTCAACTTGTAATATTTTTGATTCCCGATATAAAAATATATTACTTAACTAATTAACGCTTCAAGCGTAGCCTATAAGCTTCTATAAATCGTGCTTTGCGACATGTTTAATTTACTAAATTTAAACTCGATATTTTAACACTTATTTGTTGATTATCACGATTTTATAAACAAATGTAAAAGATTAAAAAGTAAACAAGCAGTCACCGATCTTTCCTAACTTCACTAATAACTCATAAAACCAGTTCAACTAATTTTATTTATCAGGAAGCAGGTAAAGCAAATGGAGAAGCTTCTGACCTCTGAGAAGCAAATTGAGTCTTTCCACAAAAGCCAATTGAAAGAACTCGAGCAGCGAAAGCAGGCATTTGAAGAAAAAGACAAGCACATCCAAGGCCGCATTGAAAAGCTGTCGAAGAGCAAAGAGCGCATGAACGAGGCAATCAAAAGAGACCATGAAATAAGATTCATGGAGACTCAAAACCGGTTCAAAAACAACCTCACAACCTATCGAGACACCGTAAGAGAAAGATTCAACAGCAAACTCAGCAGGACCGAGTCCAAGATCCAAGAAATCAAAGAGGAAATGTCATTTGAGCGAAGCAAAAAGCGAGAAATCAAGCAAAACTCAATTCAAAAAGTGCTGAAGAGAAACGAGCAGCTCATGGCAGTAAGAAAACAAGAAATGATCGATAAAAATGTACGGATCGACAAGTACATCGAGAATAAGCAAAAAGAATTCGAAGCGGAAAAGCTTCAAAAACTTCATGAGGCTCAGATCAAGCAAAAGCACAGAGATCAAGTCAGAGCCAAGGTCGATAGTGAATTTGTGGATAAGATCAGCAAAGTCACTGAAAAACTCGACCGCATTGATAAATAAATCAAAAGAACTGTATGAAAAGAAAGAAAAAGAAAGACTTATTAATATCGAACTTGAAGCTATCCGCAGAAGAGAACGTGAAGAAGAGGCCAAACGCCTCACAAGACAGAAAGAATACGAAAGAATGAAACTTGCTGAAGATAAAGAAAAAGAACAGCTCAAAGCCGCGTATTTACTTGCAAAAAGAGAAGAAATCAGAGAACTTAGAAAAACTGTAAAACTTCATTCGAAGCTTTATAAAGAGAAGATTAAAGAGGAGATCCAGACATTGAAAAGGTACAAGAATCTGGACCCGAATAATATCTCCATCAGTCCAGATCCAGTTGTTCCTGATAGAGTCATGATAACGCATACTTCAAGTATGAGTATTTTAAATTATATTTCTCTTGCTAATTGACATTTATAGTGCCGAACAAAAGACTTCTCGCAATTGAAGATGTCAAGGCCAAAAAGAGATCAAGTCCAAATGAAGCATACGGGCAGCTCAAAGCTGACAGAAAGACCAGCAGATAATCAAATCAATTCTGTGCTGAAAGATTCAATAAAATTATTTACAATCCACAATAAAATATGGATAAAGAAAACATCTCCAAATCTGCAGATATCGTCGGTAAAAGCTACGCTGAGCTTGCGATACAGAGCCTTCGAAGTTGCAGTAACGAAGTGAAGGAGATGATCGACCACAGACAGATCCCCAAAGAGCCGTGGGAGCACATCACAATCAAAATATTCTTAGCTCAAATCGCAGCGATGGACAGCAACAATTTTAAAGACAGCTGAGGAGTCGGGGAAAGAGAAGGAAGGATATTCAGCAGTTTTGTAAGAGACCGAAATCATTCTCTCGGCCACGGAATCGGCAGATCAGGGGATGTAAATGCGATTCAGCCGAAAGCAATCGGGTCGTCACTTGTAGTTCAGCTCACGAAATACCTCGTGCTGCATGCATTTAAAATAATGGGGCTAACCTGCATCAAAGACGCATTGGTGTTACCACTCGCCACGGGGATGGCGATTACACTGTCTTTACTGACACTAAAGTCTCAAAATCCAGCAGGAGAATATGTAATATTTTCACGTATCGACCAAAAAACGTGACTGAAGGCGATTTTGACTGCGAATCTTATTCCAATCGTCATTGACCCCATCCTCGAAGCCGACGATGAGCTGACCACCGACATCGAGAGCATTGAAAAAGCGCTAATCGAGAATGAAGGCAAAGTGCTTTGCGTTTACTGTACCACAAGCTGATTTGCGCCTCGAGGATACGACAAAGTCGTTGATGTGGCGAAGTTGTGCTCAAAGTACGGAGTTGCTCATTTCATCAACAACGCGTATGGGCTGCAATGAAGCAAAATATGCAATGAAATCAACCTCGCGCATAAGCAAGGAAGAGTCGATGTGCTTGTCAGCAGCACCGACAAAAACTTTATGGTCCCAGTTGGAGGATCGATTGTATACGGGACCAAGAAAAAGGCGATTGTTGAAAAGATCAATAAAAATTATCCGGGACGAGCGTCTAATAGTGCTGTAATTGATCTGTTTTTAACCTTCGTCGAGATGGGCCAGGATAAGCTTAAACAACTGCTCAACGAGAGAAAGGAAAACTTTAAGTATTTGTTTAGCAAACTTGAAGAGGTCCTTTCGAAATATGGTGAAAGAGTTTTGATATCGAAACATAATAAAATTT
>JAGYYN010025951.1:0-15868 GCA_021441665.1 Euplotes cf. woodruffi 2 WChen-2021 | reverse complement strand
CCTGCAATTTATTAGTTTATTATACTCCTACCTCTTTTAACATTCTACCATATTCAGAAATTCACATTATAGACAAATCTCTATTAAACTCCTGAACTGGATTGTAAAATACAGTGTCTCTACTCTCCCCTTCCGCATCATCCTCCTAAAGCCTATCTCATTATCCTTACCATTCTCTTCTCCTTTTTGCCTTCTGCTTTCTCATGGTACAAAAAGCTGGCCTTTCCTTCAGTAAGAAGTCTAAACCCCGCAGGAACGATCTTGGACAACTTCTGTGCTTGTTTTACCGACATTAATATTTATATCTAAATATTTAGTGGATGTACATCAGCGATAGCTAAATCTAAGATTATTACTAAATATGCATTTTCATATTTATATTTTAATCATTTGCGAAATAATCAGCAACCGAGGCTGGTCCCAATATTTAGAGGCAATATTAATTTCGCATTAAAAATTGAATGAATAATGTTATTAATACTATTTAAAATAACTTGTCTATGACTGCATCGTCTTCCCCTTCATTACTTGAATTATCCGACTCCGACGAATGAATAAGGTCGTCGTCTTTTGTTTTCGATATTATTTCATTCAGTCACTTTCGCTTTATTCCAGATGATGCGATTTGTAATCTAAATTTAGTCATAAATTATAGGTAAGTTTTGCTTACATTGACTGTGGCTTTACTTGGTTTTGCGTACTATTGGTGTCGATACTCGTGTTCACATCAGCACCGCTTTTTAATGACAACTTTTGCACTCTTTTCTTTGGATTATTCGCTTTCTCGATATTATTTATAATTTTAATCAGCTTTTTATAATCTTTCAGTGATATACCGAGGAGATCAAGCTCAAAACTGCCAGTTGATTTATTTACAAAATGCGGCAGTGCGTGTTTGCCTTTCTCCGCAACTTTTGATAATAGCTCTTTACTTAGCTCATTGAGCTTTTTATTCAGCCGGGACTTGTCTTCATCGCGCACTTGATGCTTCATATACTCTTCATGTTGTTTTTCAAACTTATAGTAGCAAAGTTTTTGTTTCAAGACTTCATTTTCACATTTCATTTTTCAGTATTTTATGTGCAGTTTTTCATACTCTTTCTCTAACATCGACTGCTTTGATGATTTAGTTCCTGATTTATGTTCGAATAACGGATACTGCTAAAACAGTTATTTTATTAACTCACAAAAGGCAGAAATAAGTCCAAATGCACTGTTGCATGTTATCACATAAATCTTTGTTTATATTTACATTTGTTTGTTTTTGTATCGGAGACACATCACTCAGCTTTTTATTGATGACGAATGGGACAGAGCTTTGATCTATATTATATAACAATAATATGTCTTACCTTTAATCGGCTGAAAGATATCTTCAATTAGCTGTTTAAGTCCAGTGAGTCTAATTTCAGATCCGATTTGCAGACTTTCATCATCACTGCAAAATTCAGTGCTGCTTGGCTATAACAGTAAGTAATACTCCACTTACATTTTTCACTTTGCTAATGCGTTTGTTTATGAGCTTGACAATATCACAGTAAACTTGTTGCGCGTTTTTGTACCGCAAATTGCAAAAGTCTGTTTTAATTTTGATCATTTTATCTTTGAACTTCTCTCAGTCGCTTTTCCGCGTGCAGGAAGTAATTATTAAGTCAATGTACATTTTAGGTCTTTCAAAATACGTTCCTTGGCGTGTAGTGGCCAAAAGTGTCTTTTAAATAGTCTTTGTAGTTATATCCTTTCGTCCCGTTTTCTATATCAAGCACTGTTGAGTAAAAGACCCATTTAGTCACTCGCAACTTACCCTGACTTTTTACTGGTTGACTGCTATCAGTCACTGATTTTGTTGGAACTTCGAGTATTTCAAAATTACTCGCGAGGTCATTTCAGTCGTCTTTTTCAAAATTTTGTAGTGAAGGCAGACATTCAAACTCCCCTTTGTTTACAAGTTCTTCGCATTTATTTAAATATCTTGCTATATACGGAGTTTAGGTGCAGTTGGAGCGGGATATCCAAGATATAGTGATTTATTTACAAATAACAACTTTGATCAAAATAAGCTTCATAACAATCAGGCACAGTTATAAAATTTGGTTATATTTACAAAATTATCGAGAATGCTGATACATATACAAGACGTTATTTGTATAAATCAAGAGGATTACTTATTGAAAGCTAACGACTATATGTAAAGTAAGTTCGACTAAGTCTCAGTAATCTATGCAAAGCGCAGACTAACTTCTGGTGCGAGTTTGTATTGTCTTAATCAAAGTTTCAAGCTGCACTTAGATTATAGCGAAATGATGCAACTGTTACCTTTGCTTCTCTCTGTACTTCCTTCTGAGAGTGTAGTGGCTTTTGGACTCAGCTTGGCTATCTGTAAAATAATATTTAGCAATTGTGATTTTGTTATTAAGCAAGTAGAATAAGAAATAACGGCTTACTTGACTTGTCGTCAATCTTGATGTCTTTAATAGGGTTGACTGAGTATCCTTTCCTCATCAATAAATTATTCAATGCCATTAACTCGACTTTGGTCAATTGCATAAAGTCGAAGTTCACTTGTTGAGTATCGAAGAAATTGTCCTTATTTTCAACTGATTCTTCAGGATCGTTTTCAGTAAGTGAGATAACCGTGTTGCTGTGATCGCTCCTTTTTGAACATGAGGAGATCTCATAGACGCTGACTGGAATCTCTGACTTCTCGTGGAGGGAGATTACACTCATAGAGCTGTTGTCAATATCGATGACTGGGCCCAAGTCCTTCATAAAATTCGAATAATTTAAACTATTATTTATTAGTCTAGATCTCCGAAGTATGTTAAATTCAATCATAAGATATAAAAGCTTTAAATTTCGATTGAATGCGGAAATTGTAATAATTTTTTGCAAAGGATCAAAATAAAATGTCTAAGACATTGCTAAAGCCTGCAGAGCAGCATGCAGAGTTCGGTTCAATTAACGTTTCGACTTCTAAGCAACACTTTTCATTCCCAAAAGACACGAGATTCCCAAAGATCAAAGAATCATACTGCTCGACCGCTGCATACGAAATCAGCAGAGGCTTCGAGCCGGGGATAAAGAAAGGAGCGTCCTTTGGATACGGCAACAGATTCTATCGCAAACCAGGTACGCTTAGCTGCGTTTAATATCACTAGAGGACAGCCCAGAGCCTGGGAGATATAACAAAACATACGAGTTCGACTCTTCAAAAAAGAAAGAACCAAAATTCACTTTCGGAGGGTCAAGAAACAAGTAACGCTTTTATTGCAAATTACGCAGCCATCAAAAGACTTGCATCACAGCAAGCTTAGTCTTGCGGAGTTAGTTTAGATCGCTTTTTGTGTACCTTTCCAATGAATTCAGAAAACAAGCTTAAGAATTATTTCGGCTATAATTCAAAATTTCTACGGTTTTCTGATGCAATTGCACTTATGGTATTACAGGCATGGTGACTATAGTGGAGAGAAGAAAGAGATTCCGGGACCGGGATCTTATTCTCCTTTCCCTGACTTCGGAAAAGAGTCTAAGAAACTTTCATTTGGCGGAAGAACCAAGAGCCTATACGGTAATAACTTACTCAAAGCTGAATGCTGATTTATTATCCTTTAGAACTTCCAATCTCTAACCCAGGGCCAGGAGCATATAACTGGACGAAAGAAATGGGAAAAAGGTAGTGGTTAAAAAATTGCGTTTATTCTAGTGAAAGCACGGATAGATTAAATAAAATTAAAATTTTATTTGTCAGTGATAAATTTATATCAAATTTTATAACTTCATTCCGTCTTAATTCACATCGTCTTTTAGTGATCAACATGAACATTAATATATTTTAATTTTGCAATAAGCAGGTGTTAATGAGTAATCTTTAGCCCAGGAGCATTATCTTACAGAGCAGGGTTAAGATTCAAAGGTAAGGAGATATTAATCATTAAAAATAAACTATAAATACTGGCATGTGCAAGCTTAACTCAAAAATATAGAGAATTCTAATGGAATCCCAGGACCAGGATCATATACACCTGCTCCTAATGTCAATTCTTCATTCGAGAAGAAAGTCGGTGGCAAGTGGGGACTCGATCAAAAGAGAGGAATGGAGATCAGAAGCTCACTCGGTAAATACTCAGCTGCTGATCGTAATAGAGGTGCCAGGACCAGGATCTTACAAAATTGTCAGAGATTTCGGAAACTTTTAACTAGTTGATGTAAACCAGCATTAAGTTACAGTTCAATCAAGCCAACTGTCGTAGTTATTATAAAGAAAATGAAATAAATTTTAAAGATTTAAAAATGAATGATAATACATTTAGCGAATATCAAACTGAAGTCTCTCCGAAGCGGATAAAGGCAAGCATGCACCGGAGTTATAAAAGCATTGATAAATCAAAGCCGTTTAAAAACTCAGGCATCATTGATTCTTTCATATACAACTTCAACAAGTACAAATAATTACAAAGGTAATCCTATCAATAGAGATTATATTAAAATCTCTATTTTGAAATTTCGTTAATTTTCATCATAGAAAGACGAAAGAAAAACCAGAGCGTAACAAATATAAATCTATTTCGAACGCACTACAGCAACCGTAAGGAAAGGTTGATTAAAACTCAAAACCAAGCGAAAAGGAGTAAAAACGAAGACTGCTACAATTCAACGTTCGTTCAGTCGATATAATAAATCCTCTTTATAGAGTCGTGAGTAGATCGAAGGGCAAAAGGAGCATAACTCCGTCTTTAAATCAAACAAGGCACTTGAGGACTATTTCAGATAAGAAAGGCAAAAGCATGAAGTCGATCCACAACATCAGCAAGCCAAATAAGAGCTTCAATATCGTTATCAATCCGGTATGCCAATCAATAAAAATTAGTGAATGAAATAATAAATATCAAATATATAGAAGTCAGATAAAACTTCTAAGGTCATTGAGTTCTCCCTGAAAAAGCAAAGTAAAGAATTAATAAATAGTTTTTTAGATGAAGACAGCAATAAGAAAATATAGCTGAATCACAGTCTGCTGTGAAAAAGAAGAAAAAGCCATCGTCTAAATAACGTAAGTGATTGGTGAGACTAAGCTATACTTTTTATATTTAGAAAATCGATCCCGCACAAATGTTCAGATTTAATCGACCTTCTATTGAAGAACAGGAAAAATAACCCCTTTTTGGAAAAAGTCAGAAAGTATATACAAAAACTTAAAATCGAAAGAAAAGGCAAATTACAGGAATACAAAATGGAACTAATGAATATGCGAGGAAGGTGCAATATCTCTCATTCTGGAATAACGAAGGAAATGGATAAAATAAAGCACAAACTTAACGCTGTCAAGCCATCATCAAGAAAATACGAAATGTTGAAGTCTTACATTTACTTTTATCAAAAGAAGCTATCACTGGAGAACCGTAAGGAGTATTCAAGCGAGCTTATTGACCAGAAAATATTCAATTCGATATGAGGCTCTGATGTTCGCATGTAGCGAATTAATTATTCAGTAATTACATTACCTAATTTCTACGTAAAGAAAGATGCAATGTCATCTTGTGCAGCATTCATTCTTCGATGTAGTACAAACTTCTCCTTCATTTCATTTTGCTTGCTGTGTATAAGCTGGTTGATCTTCTTAATCAGTTCATTGATCCGTTCTTTCTGTATCTGCAGTCTAAGTTGGTTTTTAGCTTTCTTAATATCCATAAACAGCTCGACATCGATCTTTTGGTAAACTCTAAATTTCAGTAAGAACAGAAATCAATACATATCTTCGTCTAATTCGGAGACAAAAGTATCCTCTTGATTTCAGCGATATTTTGAATCGTTGATCATGCTCTGGGGAGGTTTCTATAGTTAAAACTGGTGATTTGAGTTTTACATACAGCTGCGCATTTGGTAGTGGGGAAGGTAAATTTTCTGTTCCAGTTCATTAATAATATTTATCAATAAATTGAATAATTAAATACTCAGGCTTAGTATTTTCCTAGGGCTAAAGAGGACAGTCACGTTTTAATTATTTATTTGAACCATATGCTCATTTTTTCTTCCTTTACTGGATATTATTGGCTCAGATTTTGCAGCGGTTTTTTATGTAAAAATTTATTTTATATTGATAAATTTTATCAGTTAATAATAATAAGGTTAAAACTTCAATCTGCTTGTCAAGAATACTTATTGAAATATTCATATATTTCGGAGGCATTGTTTAACTGGATTTAAGCAGCAGGGCAAGAGGAATTATTTTTTGCAAAATCATAGAGGATTTTGAAGATAATTAAAATTGTCACTATTTTCAATGCTTATTTTACAATTCACAATCAAAATATCATTATTAAAAATTCTTTAAGATATTTATGAATTTTCACAAAAGCCCTGCTTATTCATTAACTAATAAAAAAGAGGGAGATAAGTATTTTGAAGGACAAAGGTTAAGCAGCTGACTGGAACTAACTATATTGCAAGGCAATGAAGCAAGCTTGTACTTAAGCAACTGTGACCAGTACAACTAATGATTTAAATAGTGCATTACCCTAGTATATGAGAAAGTATCCAGAAATTATTCAATTTTAATACTTCAAGATGTCTTGGCTCAAATCGCAATCTCGATTTATTCAGCTCATGACAACCTTCGTGAATTCATTGATCAAAGAACTCTTGCTTCATTGGCTTGTTCACAGTGATGAAGGTTGATAACACTACCGTTGCTTTCTTGCTGGCTATGATCACACGATTCAATACTCTTTCAACGGTTGCTGTGAGAGTTGCATACTAGCGATCTCCTCTTTCTTCTGCCGCCTTGATGTTTTCCAATTAAACTGTTAAGTTTTTGGTCTGCAATTTGCGAAACATAGTTGTGATAAATTTGAATACACTTGGCTCTTCGTTTTGACAGTCTCAATAATCGATTCTGGTTTCCCGTTTTTGTATTACTCGAAGAAATTTTCAAAGTTTGAATCTTCTGATCAGATTTATAACATTCGTAAGTCCTTATACTACTACTTTGTCTTCGGCTGTGCGACTTTCTCTTCGATGGAGACAAGTGGTTATCACGTTTTTCGGTGCTAATTTCAATCGACATTAAGCTAAAACAGCAATTAGGTCATGAAGAATTCATATTGCAATTGATTGCAAATTTTAAGAGGAGATTAGCAAGTTTACCCATCGCATTCAATCGAGTTGCTGGACTGAAAATCATTAGATATACTCGACCGTGACTCAAATGACTTCTTGGCTTGAAGGTCTAAGTTCTTTTGCTTAATCGCAGACTGCTCGATCTGTATCATCCGCTTGTTTCACAGTAACGTTGGCTTGATTTTATTCGTGGCTTCAATAGATTTTTGGCTTGTATCACAATTATTATTCTTCTTCTGAATGTGGAAAGAACACTCTGTTTTCACAGTGGCTCATGGAAACTTGTTGTCTCAAGTCTATAACAAATGATTATTAATCACAGATCAGCTGTGTAAAATAGCTTCGTTCATACGATGAATGATTATTCAACATAAACTACTTTTTGAATAAAAATACGGCTTGAATTTTGGCTTAAAATATCATCAAATCGTGAATATTTAGCACAACTGAATGAAATCATAATTTTTAAGGCTTTGGATTTTAGACTTGCAATACGCCACTTTAATAATAGCAGAAAATTATGCTACAAGCGCAGAGGGTTCTTGATATTATCTCAAAATGAGTTAATTTTTTTGCTTCAAAAAACTCAAAGGTTTAGCGACAAAGTGCACTATTATTTACACAATAGTTACATCGGGAATTATATGAAAATCTTACATAATCAACTTACTTTAAATCCAGATGAGTTGGTACTTTTAGAGGGATTTCGCTTAATAATAAAATTTATATGATTAGAAGTCGCGTCAACGTCGGCCTTCAGTCTTTCTGCATCGTTCATTAGAGCTATAACGACTATTAGACATGTTCTTGGTTTTAAGTAAATTTCTTACTGTACAATTTTTTATTATTGCTTCTCACAAGCTTTATCTTCCTATTAAAATCAAAGTTAGATGGAGCTGCATATAAATAAAATTGCCTACTTTGCTCGACACTGTACTCGGTCTTTAGAATGTGACGGACCTATTATCATGATTCATATAATATTCAAAAAAGACTAAAAGAGTCAAAAATTAATCAATATGTAAAATTACTTGAAAGCAGTGAATTTGGATGGCTCATCTGCCGCAGTTCTTTAACGGTCTCAATCATATCTGTGAGAAACTCAAGCGAGCTTCTCGGTTTGCTGAGATCTCGATCATCATTATTAATCTTTAATAAATTTGTCGGATTGAGTTGCGAATCTATATCACAGTCAATCAGCCTGATATTTTATGCTTCTCTATCTCAGCCATCCACGAAGAAAATAACAGCGATAGCGAAATAATATTTTTCTTTCACAAGAGTAAAAAGAAAGCAAAATTAAGAAAACTATATTTTTAATGCAGAAAGAATGTCGTGGATAAGTGCAACAAAATGATGTATTCGACATTTATTTTTAAAATGACACGATTCCCCGTCTTCTGCGATGATAGATTTAGTAATAGCTTACCGGAGCTAATACAAGCCTGCATCGTGAACTTTCTTGGCGCTCTTTGTGTCATTGCAAATAACTGAATATTAATTATAAAATTATCTCAATCTTCACAATATTTAAAATTATTGAAAAATATGGATTTTCTTGATACTCTGAAGGAAAGAGACGAGGAAAGGGAAAAGCAGCGCGAGATCAGAGAACAACAGAAGACCGATAACGCTGTTGAAGAAGAAAACGTTGACCTCATTCAAGATAAACTAAAAGGTATATGGATGTCTTGATTTTAGATAATTTTCATATTTCAACGACAACTCTAACTTTGATGCCTTTAGATTACATTCGAAAGATTAATGAAGGAATACCGAAATATGAGGAGTTTAAAGATGAATCTGCAGCTGTTGCAAAGCACTTCGATGAATTGTTCGAGACTTTCAAAGAGCTCCGAGATTACCTCGCAAATATTTTATACGTCCTTCCAACGTACACAAGAAAGATATTTCAAAAAGAAGTCGATTCTCTGCATGCTGAGCTCAATAAAGAAAAAGACAAGGCCATCCCCAAGTCTAAATTCAGCTTCAAAATGAAAGCCAAAAAGGAGAAGACCAAGAAAGCCGAAGAAGTGAAAGCTGAAGAGGAAGAAGTCGACGAGTTTAAGTTTATCGACGACACTAAAGACCTTATCATAAAGCAAATCAAGAATAAATAAACGAATAGTACTTGAGACAGAGTACGAAGGCAAAGACAAGGTCTACTTGATTAATATTGAAAACGCAGATATCTATCTTCCTTTCGTCATGAAAGCACTTTATATCAAGAACGTCTACAACTCAAGAATTTATGGGGGTTATGTGCTTGGAGCAAGTTTCTTCGACTCGACTAATAAATCTACTTACCACGTTGGCTCTCACCAAGTGAGAATCCACAAAGCAAATAACTGAAGATTCTATCTGCATGCGAAGCAAGGACCGATTATCGAAGATTGAACTGGAATCGAGTTCGGATACTATATGTTTAGCTATCCCAACAAAGCAAAACATTTGAAAGAAAGCGGATTCGATGGAATACCGAATGCCTACAGAAAGGTCAGTGACTTCAAATGGCTCAAATCTGAGAAGAGCCCAAACTACTCGTTAATGAATGAAGATGACCTATTAGCACAAACTTATATTGTCCTTGAAGAAAGTGATTTAATTTAATTGAATAGAATTCTATCAGTAATTGCAAAAGTAGAGCGGTAATCGCATATTTTGAAATAATATATATTATTGAAATATCAATTAAACAGCAGAATAGTCCAGCTTTGATTCAAGCTTCTTATGATCCTTGATCTTTCTCGCTGCCTTCATAAAGTCTTCATGTAGTACATAGTCTCTTTCAGCACGAATGGCGAACATTCCTGCTTCTGTTCAGACATTTCTTAAATCAGCACCGTTGAAATCTTCGCAGAGTTTACAAACAGCTTCATAGTCAATTTCTCCGTGCTTTGTAATAGGTTTCGCGTGGATCTTAATAATATCGACTCTTGCCATTTCATTGGGCAAAGGAATTTCGATCTTTCTGTCCAATCTTCCAGGTCTTAGCAAAGCCGGGTCCAGAACATCAGGTCTGTTGGTAGCCATGACAATTTTAACTGTTCCGAGTTCATCAAAGCCGTCAAGTTGATTGAGCAGCTCCATTAATGTTCTTTGGATCTCTCGATCAGCAGATGACCCCTGTGAGAACCTGCGACCTCCGATAGCATCGATCTCATCCATGAATATAATACACGGTTGGTTCTCTTTCGCATATGCGAACATTTCCCTGATGACTCTTGCACTTTCTCCGATGTATTTATCCACGATTGCGCTTGCCACGACTTTTAAGAACTTTGCATCGACATTGTAAGCGAGTGCTCTCGCCAACAGCGTCTTTCCAGTCCCAGGAGGTCCGTATAAAAGCACTCCTTTTGGTGGTTTGATTCCGACTCTGTGGAACAACTCGACGTTGGTGATGGGTAGCTCGATGGTCTCTCTTAAATCTCGAATTTGGTCAGTCAAACCTCCGACTTCTGAGTAAGGCACCTGTCCTGGGTCTTCAGCGACCATGTTGTGAACGAGAGGATCGACTTCTCGAGGCAAGATCCTCATGATCGTCAAAGTGGTCATATCCAAGGTCACTCTTGTGCCTGGCTTGAGCTTTTCTCGTTCGATTTTTGATCTGACTCCGACGACGTATCTCGGGCCCATTGAAGCTTTGACGATGAACTTCTCAGGGGAAAGCATTTGGAGGACTTCTCCGATGATCTGTCCGACGCTTTGCTGTGCCTTGATGTAGTCTTCAGTCTTGTCCATGTACTTATTTTTCTCAATGATCTCGAGTCTCACTACATGCAGAGGTTAGACCGAATACGAGGCGAGAAACCCAATGAGCTTACGTTTTTTGTTCTTCTGCTCCATCTCGTGGTGGTTCTTAAGCACCTTCATGTAGTTTCTGATCAGCGAGTCTCTATCAGTCATTTCTAAAGAATTAAGCTGGGTCCATACTTTTTATCGATATTTTATTATAAAATATCAACCAAATTTTAAATAAAAATTGCAGGTGCTTTAGTATAAATTAATAAAATGATGAGTGAAATATTAATCACAGTTGTAAAAACAAATAACTTATTCCTTATC
This sequence comes from Euplotes cf. woodruffi 2 WChen-2021, assembly GCA_021441665.1. Classification (NCBI taxonomy): domain Eukaryota; phylum Ciliophora; class Spirotrichea; order Euplotida; family Euplotidae; genus Euplotes; species Euplotes cf. woodruffi 2 WChen-2021. The sequence goes on along the minus strand of JAGYYN010025951.1, from coordinate 4,684 downwards.
AAAATTGCAGCAGAAATATTGCATAATGAAGAATAATATGACCATATATCGTGGGAAATTCAATATTCGACATTTTACATTAATTTTTTATTTTAACTATTTTTATTTACTGATTATTTTATATTTTTAATAGCCGATGATAGGCTATAAAACTAGCTAAAACTGGCTTTAATAATAAATATTTATTAATAAGCGACATGGTGATTGATACTACATATTATATATTTCAATGCATTTTGAACAATAAATTTAATTAAATATTCAAACAAAATAGAGCAGCTATATGAATTACACAAAGCCTTACCTGCGGGATGCGAGCAATTTCTCGAAAAACAACGCATTCAACTACCATCCAAAGACGACGAAAAACTCATTGAGCAAGAACTTCGTGTTCACTTCCTCTCACATGAACAAAATGGTGAAGAAAGTAGTCAAAAAAGACGAGATTGTGCCATGAAAGTAAAGATTTGAAAGATAGACAATCTCCTGAACTTTCCAACTACGGATATGGTACAAATTTAACTTTGCCTTCTTAGATTTATACTAACTAAAATAATACTAATGATTGAGTCTTTAATAATCCAATCAGCTAAATCTTTGATGTTTTCGTAATTAAATGGCTATAAGCTATTTTTAAGCTGAAAGCTGTTAAATTTACTAAACTTCTCTCGGTCTGTGTTTAATTATTTTTCAATAGATAACTACAAGGAGAACTACAATCTCAAGCGAGCTTCTTGCAGCTCTTATATAACAAACCCAATCAGCACGTTGCCAAATAGGTCCGGGTTGTACTCAAAGCAGAGCCCGAATAAGAAGAGTTCATCGCGCAAGAGGAAGTCAGATTACAGTAAAAAGAAGTATGAAGCTGAGGCTAAAATTCCTTGCAAAGAACTGAATAAGTTTATTAATGATGTTAAATCGTTGTCTCCTCGGTATTTGAACTACAAAGCAAACAGTAAGTGATCTCGCCAGAGCTCAAAAGCAGCAAATAGCTCGACCAGAAAAATCACTGACAATTCGTCGATGGCGACTATGAAGTATAAAGACATGTTTGTGACGAGCCCGAATTCGAAAAATAACAAGCTAATGAAGCGCAAATAAAGAAGTCCAGAAGAAAAAGGACTTTCAGGGCAACTCGAAATTGATGAAGTCTGGTTCGATGTCAACTATGTTCCATAATAACAGCATAAATGATAGCAACTCGAAATAAATCAATGACCAGGCAATTAACAAGTGGAATGCTAAACGCCCTGCCGTACACTATGAGCCAAAATATTCTATCCAACGAGAGTACTCACGCGTCTTCGATTCCAACGATTGCGATGTTCAATTCGCTAATTAATAGTCACAAGAACTTGAAGACTCGAAAGCAGACTTCGAGTCGAAAATAAGCAAAGGGAAATGATTAGTCCGAACTCGTACTCTAAGTTTAGAAATACTTTTCTCTCGATGTATGACTACAACAGTCCAACGACTGCATCAGGGTCGAAGAACTCGATGCCTCCGACGACCACAGAGACTTTGAAGCGGATGCTATCTGATAAAAAGAGACCATCTGACCACTGAGAGACGCATTTGAAGCAGGAGGCTTCTTACATCAATACCTTAATAAACTCTAAAATTAATGATGTGAATACAGTAAGCATATCCAGCTGCAACGGCAAGCCTCTGATGATCAAAGTCGGTAACGAGAACAAAGGCATTATTGAGTATAATAATTTCCTTCGGCAAGCGAGTAAAACTCCTGTAAGTGTTGATCTCAAGCAAGATGTAATTAAAATAATGGAAAAACATAATAAAAACGACGAAAACGACCCAAATGTCGCAATGGGGCAGCAGCTGAACGCACTCAAATCTAAATTTGTGCAGGTTCTGGACAGCTATAGAAAGCGAGAGCAGATGTTGGTTGAAAGATGTAAATACCTCGAAACTGAGCTAATCAAGAGCCAAGAGTCTAACCAGATAAACTAGTTGATAAAATCAAAAGTAATTCATGAAAATTTGAATTAACTCAATATTTTAAGTATTTATTTTTAACATTCTCTCCAATTATTTATAATTAATTAAAAAATTGAATAGAGATTCAATAGGAAAATGGTTATCATCACCTACTCTAAATCAATGCTTTCCTTACTTTCATCTTTGTCAGCCTTCTCTTGTGAATTTTCTTTTATGGATGTCATCAACGAATCTACAATCTAAGTATTTGTCATCAAAGTTTTAGTCTTGCTCCACACTTCAATCACTATTGTTTTTCAAATACCAATAACTCTCTTCCACATATTAAACGCTTTCTGATTAGTTATGCTTTCCAAAGCTCTGATAATTGCTGTCTGTCCTTCTGGCTTTGAAAAGTCAACTCCTTCTTTTGGAACTTGTCTAATCAGAATTCTTTTGGTCATCCCAAATACTAACTCAACAGGAGCGAGATGAGGACAATACTGAGGAAGTCCCAATAGCTCAATATTCAGGCATCTTCATAGTGATTTTGACAGGCTGGTAAGGTGGATCGACGCATTGTCTACGACGGCTGTAATTACTTTTAACTTCATATCATAGCATTTGTTTACGTAAGATCTGAGCATGTACATAAATACTCCGAAGTCTTCTGTGGTGGTTGTTTTGTCGATGATCATACACATCCAACTGCCGCTATTTGCTAGTCCTCATATCAAAGTTCGTCTTCCTGAACACATTGTATTTATTATTCCTGAATTCTGAGATTTAGGAAGCCATGAATAATTAGTTCTGATTGATCTTCCAAAAGAACTTTCATCAATGTTGAACACAAGTCGATCTTCTAAAATTCTGTCCATAAGTTTTCAGCTAAAAATGGTCTGAGCATAAATAGAAGAATCTGATTTAGCTCTGTGATTTCTTGTACTTCCTCGTTTGAAGCTATATCTGAGCTTACTTTTAATAAAGCTCCTAATCCAGTGTGGCTTTAGATCTTTCTTTAGAGCTTCATTTAGCTTCATTCTAAATATGTGGAATACTTGTTGGATAAGTTGGAGGCTTTATTAAATTAGTAATGTACTTCTGCTCTTCTTCATTTATATTTGTATCTTTAGCATCTTTGCGCCTATTTTAAAGTATTTCCATTATTGTAACTTCTTCATTCTTTCAATAGTCGTTGAAATGAAGATCAAGGTACTTTAAGAGCTTTTCTGATTTCCAATAAGTCATTTGGATACTTTCTGATGAGATCACTAAGCTCTGTTATTTGGTTCAAACTATACTGCTTTCTCTTTTTGTGAGGAAAATGTCTTAAACTCAATAAGTCCGATCAAAGTGTTGACTTATTTTCTATGAAGTTGCAATCAAAATAATTGGGATCTTCTTCTTTTTGAATAACAAGCTTATGGTTTAACATACTATGTACATTATATTGTTGTAACTTGTCCACTAAGTTCTCAATTTCACTTCTTGCATTAGTTTGAATTTGCTCAAGTGTCATTTCAGCAACTCTCTTTTGTTATTTGGTGGATAAGCTGATGCTCGTTATCTATATGTATGTGCTGCATGCATTATTTATGTCAATCAATATATCTTCAACATTGACAGAAGCTATCCAATCTTCAAATTCTTGGGTTGAAGTGGAGCATACAATTGTAAATGAAGAGTTGTTTATCGCATCGTTTATCTGATACGCATAGCTCAATCTGGGATGCTCTGACACTTCATCACTGCTGGCTCTTTCATCTGAATCGTGGTACATTTCTGATTGCTTGTCTGCGGTTTGCTTAACTTTTGAATTAGTAATAATTTTCGAATCCGAATTTATGTGTTTACTTTTGTCGGTTATTCTTCAAGATTCTTCTCAGAAATTCTGAATTTCTGTTCTTCTAAAAAGAAATAGAATCGATCGATTTCGGCTACATCAGATTTCTTGAAGAATTTAGGAAGTATATAAACAGCTAAAGTATGATCATTTATAACTATTTGTTTGTTCTGCTTGTTCATCAGGAAATGGAATCAACATCGATCAATCTGCTGGAAGTTGGAGTCAAGGCCAGATCAAAGACTGAAATATATCGAGCTCTCACAATTAAAGACGGTATTTACTTAATGCCACAGAAGGAGTGTAACATGGAGTTCATTAGTCAGATATGCATTGGAAGAAAGAAAGTAAGTTTGTTCTGTACATTTGGATCACTCTAATATCATTCAGTGCTTGTTTTCAAATGAAGTAAAGGTGTGAAGCATTCCCCATGTTGATGGACTAAGGTCAGAGAACATTATCGACTTTATTGTAAACAAGTTAGCTGGAGACGATTACTTGCCTTCAAATTACTTTGTCTACTATCCTTCTCGCATCTGGCTTTGCAATATCGGTAAGCTTTTGATAATGGTAACTATTTAAAGCAAACACCATCGATACTGAAAAGTTCATGAATTTTGTTAAAGCGGTACTTGATGAAAGAGAGAAGAGTATCATCAGCAAAAGAAATCTTTCTATGAACATTGACAAAAGAATAGCCAATCTGCTTTCATCTTCACAAATGGTGTCAGGCAAGTTCTTTCAAGTATACAATTATATAGTGAATAAGGGAAAGTCGCATAAGTTATTGAGAAAAGCATTGATCAAAGATAAGCGTGTTGAGCAGAAATTAATGGAAAAGGAGCAAAAAGAAGCATATGAATTGGTCCCGGAACTAAAAAGGCAAATTGAGGAGCTAACATA
>JAGYYN010025915.1:0-10465 GCA_021441665.1 Euplotes cf. woodruffi 2 WChen-2021 | reverse complement strand
TTTCTGCATAGCTAATAAACTGCAAATTTAGCATATTTGAATAGTCCGATAATATCTATTTTAATAGTAGAAAGAGTATGAAAATTTATTGCCAATTTGGAGCAAATTATTTAATAAAAGAGCAGATATAGATAGTTTAGGCTGCATCTTAGCTAGTTTTGGGATTCAGAATTTTGGATAAATTTTAGGGTGGGATTGCAAATTTTAGACTTATTATCTGATTTTTTAGAACTTAGATGCAGGGATTTGTATTATATATAGGAAAATTAAATTTGGGCGACTATTGTTGCGGGTTTTTACAGATGTTAATTTGCTGATCGACAAGTTAAGTTTACTTAAAATTAGTAAATTTAAAAACACGATTAATATTTCACCAAAATATTTAGTTTTATCTTCATTTTATGTCAAAATTTTTTTTAATTATTACTTTTGCTAATAGTTTCTTACAAATTTTCAATAAAACTGCATCTTTATATTTATTAAAAATATTATTGAGAATAAAAATGTCAAAAATGAATTTACAAAAACTGATTTTTAATTGAATTTTAAAATTTCGATAAACTAATAAATATGTTATTATCAAACCTCGCCTTGATTTACTTACCAATTGGATTTTTTTATTTAATTTTCTTACAATAAAATATTTATTTTAAATTAACCTGTCAATCTCAAAGAATAACTAGAAATTAGCAAATATTTTTAACACTGAGTATTATTTTTAATAGTTCTTAATTAAATTTTTATTTAAAATGTGAGTTCGATATATTATTAATCTTTCTCTATTTTTCAATCAGCACTAATAATATCTGATCTCTCTCATCATTTCAATATGTGAATTTTGATTGAAAGTTTTAAACTTAATTTACAATCCATCACAAATACAAAAAGCAACAGATCGAGGTAAATTTAAAAATCAAATTTTTCTGAAGTCCAGTTCCTGCTATAAATAGAGACTTTCCAACTTCACCGATTTAATATAAACCAAGCTCTACTCGTGATTTAAATACCTAAATAATAATAAAATTAAGAGCAAAGTGATGATAAAAGCTAATCGTTTGTTTATCGCTTTTAAGTTACTAATTACGACGGTGTCTAATCCGTCTCTTTACCAAGTTAATATTTAGTAATAGTAAAACTTAGTCTTGAGCTTTTAATGTAAAATAAAGCTGCTTTATTTTTGGTGCTTTTATACTAATCATTCTTCAAAAATTAACATCACCTGAGCTTGAGTTGCTACAAATTACCTGTTTTTTTAGTTTATAATAAAGACTTTATAAGGAGATTAAGGGATCTCTCCGTCAACGTTTTTAGCTTTCTTCGCAACAAATTCAATATTGATAAATACTGAAGACTTGTTGGCTTTAAATTTTAAAAATGGTATACTCTGGAAAAGAAATTTTAGTATGGTGTTACATAGAATTTGTATAGCTCCTCGTGGTAGAGTATTGAGTTTAATGCGGTGTGTCTATGATAGACTTTCACCATTTCGTGCTCTAATATTTAGATATTTTTATCCAAATATTATCTTTAAGTGTCCCTCTTCAAGCCTCTAGAGCCTTTAGCCATGAATGCAGATAAAAGCATTTGGTGTTAAAGTGAATGCAAACTGACTCTGTCGATTGGGAACGTTTTAGAGTTTTTGAACCAGAAAATCCAAAAAATCAAGTATTTTTACTCATATTTAGCATTTGGTTTTCTTATCAGAAAACCAAAACTTTTTTATCGGTATGGTGTTTTGAGATATATTCACTCACATATCCCATCCACTTACATGTTTCAATAGCTTCTTGCTCTACACATTATTTCCTTCAGCTTGAGGATGTTAAATAACGAGTTTATCAAGGATTACTCAAATTCTTAGCAAAGGAACCTTACGATAGTCTGCTGCTTAATCGGCAATCAAAAACTCTAAACATCTAACTTTCTTCTTTCTTGCAGATTGCGTCGAAGTCCACAAGAACTAGACCAACTACAGGTTCGTTAAAGGCTAAGTACTAAAAGCAGTTAAGCTGAGAGTCGAGATAGCCCTGCTTTTCTTCTTAATTTTAATTAATATTAGCATGCAACTTTTGAATTTGATCTATTACATTTAAATCTGCGATTCACAGCAGACTATTACTGCTGCAATGCAACGTTGGGTGTAAAAGTGCAGCTGACGTTTAACTTCTTGTTTATTCAAATCGGCACCAAAAAGACATCTGAAACTATAAGTTTTTATACTTGGAAAGAATACTAGTTTAAAGTGAGAATGATATTACAAGCATGACAAACTTACTCAAAATTATTAGGAATTGAGCCATCGTTATTATTTGTCACTCACAAATCGAGACAACTGATTTTATTCCCTTTTGTTTCAGAAATGAATTTGGAAATAAAAAGATGGAGTTTATACAAAGTTGTAAATTAATTATGTAAACTTAACTTTTTTATTTACTTGAGTATTAATCATTTGAGCTCTATCTCGGCTCTTAAATAGCATCTTATTTATTTTTTATCTTAGTCTGAACCGACGAAATGCTTTTTGAGAAGAATACAGTGTGCCCAATGATATTGGTTTTCTGTTTAGAGAATATATTAAAAAAATTTTAAAATACATACATGCTAAATCGATTCATTTTATCAGATTTTTAGACTTCAACATTTTTACATATATAATCATACAAAAATAATCGTAATTAAGACGTTTTTCAATTCGCATCTATTAACTGTGAAGTAAGAAAATATTTTGAAAAATGCCAATATTTGTTTTGTTGATTTATATACGAAAGGACGATAAAATTATTTCATAATCCCTATCTATTTCGCAATTTTTAGAGGAAATATAAGGTTTAAAAATTATTATTTGAATCAGCAAAAAAGTAGTAGAAAATATTACTCACAGGACTATTTTTAATTCCATTTTTTAAATAAGTTTTTCAATTTTCTGCTTTTACAAAAACTGGTCTTAGGTTTATATCTTAATTATAAATAAAAATAGCTTTCTCAAGTCACCTTTGCCAAGTTGCGATTTTAAACTTAATTGAGAAAAGGGAAAAATCGTAAGCTTTGGATGGACAACGATTTATAGAATAATTAAAGTTTTCTTTTTGTAACAGCTGACGAGTGAATATTAACTTGGTTCAAAAGCACGTGCAGAGCTAGAGTCGTTGCAATTTAAAGATAAGAACTGAGTTAAAGAAGAAACTGAACTTGCTGCAATTTTGGCTAAAATTCTATTAAAATAGGAACTCTATCAGAAAATGGACAGTCACCGGAATGGTGTGAACTAAAATATAATTATTGCGAGACCAACTTTATGAGTCTTGAACACATATTCATACTATTAGAGAAGCACTGCAGGAGGTGGGAGCAGTACCTCGACTGCCAATCAAGATTATATAACACTAGTTCGATAATTTTCGGCTAAATATTATCAAAAGAAATTAAGATCTGGCTTATTGTAAGAAACAAACATGCACTTTATGTGAATGGTATGTTATTACTTGTTTAAAATTTACCTCTTTATCGCGATTTATTATAGATTCTTAATTAAAATAGTAAAATTCCCCATCTATTTCTCGTGAGTTGTTATGAAAAATAAATATTTACATATCTTAGCCACGATAAAAAAATGACATAAAAATTTGAAAATGGATACATTGCGTAAGATTATAAATATCGTTGCGCTAAAAGCGCGAGTTAAATCCCTTAACTTAGTAAATAGAAACACAGATAATTGCTGATTCGAGTGATCATATCTGCAATCAAGCATTTGAAAATTGATAAATATTAAATATTTCAGAATCTCAATTATTTCCCCCATTTTTGATAACTAAATTTTTAGAACTAAATTGTTTAAAAGCAGGAGTGCTTTATTCGTCTATTTCGGCTAGTGTTAAGCTGCCCGAAGAACGAAGGTCTCTAAAGTGTTTAGTTATCGACGTAAATCCTGCAGTCTAGTCGAGACAGCTTTCAGAAGTTTTCGATATAACGAGTTCGCAGACTTAATTAAATCTCTGAAGTCCTTAAATAAGCATCGAAACACGAAAAAGCGTAGAAATAATAGACAAGGGGTAAAAATATGCAGACCTTTGATGAAGATTTCAGTTATCTATGAGGTCGATGTTTAATGGAGTCATTAACTTAAAAAATACTCAAAAAAGAATTGAATGTTTTTATTGAAGCATTTATGGAGGAAATTAAAGTTATCATATTTTTCTTTTATTGGATCTCTCTTATCATATCTCTGAATTTCTCATCGACAACGTTTTTGGATACGAATTTCCTTCATAGGATCTTTAGTGACTCGTTTTTAAATAAGGCATAAAATTTTCTTTTAGTATATTTTGAACAACAGTCGTGAAATCCAACAATGTCATCTACGATTTGAGCATTCCAGTTCATCCGAATAGAGTCTTTGCACTTAATGATGCCTGCGAGGAAGTGATAGAATCCATTAGGAAGATTTTGGTTACTGAACTCCAGTCGAAAAGTCTTCCTAACTGCCTTCACTATTTCAGCATTGGTGACATTGCAGAATCTCGCCCTCACTATCTTTTGATTCTTCTGCTTAAAGATGGCTGTGTAGTATTTCCTAATGCATCTGAGGGAATGCTTGTTGACGACGTCCTGCCTCCTTGACAAGTCGACTTCTTGTCTATGAGATACAATGATGTCGTCGATGAGTAAATCTTGGTCTGTGTGTTTCTCCTCTTCTGAATCCTCCACCGAAAGTTTAGAATTTTGCCTTTGCAAGTCAAGATCAGGAGCAACTTTCGGTGAATTTGAATCGCTGTTATTCTCTGCTTTACAGGTGTCTGAGTCTTCATGTGAGATTTCAATATGTGATTTCTCATTAAGATTGGAGATGGCTGCAACGAACAACTTGTTATTTTGGAGTCGAGCATCATACTGATGTTTCATCAATATCTTCGAAGCAAATTTGCTCGAATTTCTATAGCGCAATCGTTAGTCTCTATCGTCATTAAATCAAGTTACCTCTAGACTTAGATCATGGGTAGTGTTTATTAGACTGAGTCTTCCTGTTGGCTGGGATACTTGACTGAGCATGTTAGATAGCTTATTATTAATAAAGTTGTTGATTTTAAAATAAATATTATTGATTTCATTTGCTTTCAATTTAAATACTGCACGGTTACTGTCTTAAGTTCAATCACAATATATTTTTGATTGAATTACAACGGTATATCTATTTTAAATATTCCACAAATTGCTTAAAAATGTCAATTTTAATTTAGCTCTGTCTATATTTTTTGTAAATTATTAATAAAAATTAGCTAAAATAACAAATGCTAATAATAACAGTTTATTAGATAAGTTAACTTAAAATTATTTGACAAAATAATTTTTATTTATATACTAATCATTTATTAAAATACGAGTGAACATAATCAAATTAATTTTTTACATTGAAGCAACAACTATGGAGCTCAAAAAAAGCAGCATGATAATGAATACCTGATTATACTTCATTAAACCTTACGAATATGACTTTTTATGGATATAGTAAGCAAAGCGAAGTGTAGTATTCGTATATCAAAGCTTTTATCCTTAAAATATTTTAGTATTTTAGGCAACAAACAATTAAAAATTCATTGATAAAGAATATAAATAGCACATATTTTTATAGCAATCTTAAGTTTTCGTAATTATAATAATCAAGAGTAAAAATATGATTAATTGCTCAATAATCCTTCGGTATACTTCATTTGTATAAGTTTTACTTCTCTGCATATTTATATAAAGAATTTAATAGAAGTCCTATCCTGCCTATTATTTGTTGCTTCGGCTGTTGCTTTTCAATTAAAATTTATGCCTTCAGATTTACTATCACTCATCGACTATATGTTTACTGACCTATTTTAATAATAAGCGAGATGATATAGCAAGATGGATCAAGATCGGTTGACAATCTAGTCTTTTTATCTAATTGAAGTCACCAAAATTATTGATTATAAACTCAAAGTAGACTTAAATTAAGATCTTGTCGTTAAAAATACTGACTATATTAAATATAGATAATATTCAATTTTTTGTAAAAATCTATTACTGAGTAATAAATCGAAAATATTTAGTTTTCAATGTTAAGATTTAACAATAGCTAAAAGTTTACTAATTATGTTTTCAGATCTCAAGTAAAAGTCAAAGTAAAGTTGATTCAAAATACTCGATGCCAAAAGTTGTATCATATGATCCATATGCTTACTCATAGCAGCTGAGACTTAATTTGATGATCAGGACTTAAAAGTTATTAAAAGAAGCCATAAATTTAGTTTACATCTAAGTAAAATATTTATTACGAGATTTTAGAGATTACTTTGACCTAAAGACGACCATATTTTTGAGAAACTTAAGCTTTAATTTTTATCATAAAAATAAAAACAACAATTATAAATATAGTACGTTAAAATATTACTACACCTGCTTTCTCTTGATTAGTGAAAAAATTCTGGTTCAAATCGAAAATTTGAAATTAGTGAAAATAATTTTGGTTTTCTGATCAGAAAGCCAAAATAAAACTTATTATAATTTGCCAGTCACCATTTTACCTTCTATCTTCTCAACAATAATACATTCTTCATTCGATAATTTAGCTATAAATAAATGATTACAAATAAGTGAAAAATAATTTTATCTGAAATATGTCAATTTTAGAACTCATAATAAAATAACTCATCTTACTAATGCCTGCCTATTTGCGTCTTTATAACCTGTTCAGTTAAACCTTATGATTTGCGATTAAAATAAGTAAGGAGGGAAGTATGTGAACAAAGGCAGCAACAGTTGTCTGCGCCTATTTGATTCTCAGCATCTAACTGTATAAATCTATCTGTCGACTGTATTTTATAATACACCCTGCTTTAAACCCAGAGTGATGCATGAACACTGAGGATTTCAATGTTTTTATTCACTACGACTACCTATCGCATTTTTAACACTGAAGAATTTTATTATTAAAGCTTTTGTTCCCTTACTTGTGCACTATTTGGTGGTCAAATAAGTTTTCTTAAGAATGTACAAAATTTTAGACTTAAAATCTTTGTATATTTAATATGACTTAGATTTTGGAGCTAATTTCTTAAGATTTAGATATGAAGTAAACTGAGTTTCAATAGTGCATGCCTCCGACTGAGCTTCTTTGCATATTATCATCTTTAGGTCTTATTTTTACTCAAACTGATATTTTATTTAAACTAGTATATCAAGTTTCGATTGAGAATTAATAAATTTGCGATATTTTAATAAGCTTATTGAATCGGCTATCAGAAGTAAGTCTTATTAGGGTATATAAAGTTAAGTCTAAATCGGAAAGCATGATTAATTCTGATTGAAACCTATTAATTCACTACTTTAAATAAATTTAGGGAGAAGGTAAAATTATTTAACTTTCCTTTCATTTTTACTAAATCATCTATGCCAAATTTGAGAATTTAAATAACCACGTAGGCTATGTTTTCTCTAATAAAATCGTTACTAAATAATTGATTGAGTAAGATAGATTTAAAATTCAGAAATAAGATGTTTTCGCTATCGATGGAAGATTAATAAACCAATAAAATTACTTAAAATTTAAGTTTAAATAGTTTTATATTCGCCATTTTCAGTATTTTAAGAGGAAAGAGCTAGTAGATGCACGAAAGCAAAGTTGACTAATCACTCACAGTTTATATATCTTCTAATGAGTAAATCTGGAGGATAGTAAGGTAGCTTGGTATTGTGAACCAATCTTGCACATAACCTATTACAGCAAAAAATGGTGCCTACCAGTAGTAATCCAATACTTGAATTTATATAGAATTAATATTATTTTTATATGTGGAGTCTCGGCTTAGAACAAATAATCAAAGAATATTTAATGCGCCTTAGTCGCTTTTAAATTAAATATGAAATGATTTATTTTTTTTACTTGCGATTGGGTCTTGTCAGGATTAGGATATTTATAGTCAAAAATGTGGCTTAATATTGCTTTATTAATCCATTTTTATATAAATATTAGTGTATAAAAATAGGTATAGAAATAAATCTTAAGAGACAATTAAGATATTCAGAGGAGAGCTGAAAGAATAAAAAAATAAGTGTATAATAACTCTCTAATTGAAATAGCTTCTTACTCGCAAAATTTTAGCTCAATACTGACTGTCAAGAACAAAATTCAATTAAAAATGGTTAGTTTTGAATAAAATTACTTTTTTTCAAAACTTGGTCTTTAAAACTTAACTTATTTTTTAGCGAGTATCCATTTAAAGTTTATTTGAGCAGGAAATGCTGATAACTTGTTGAGTTCAGAAATATTTGTATTTTTGATAAATCACTATAAATCTTTATTTATAGTAATTCAGAGATACAGTTGGAATTATATATTTATATAAGTTTATCATCCAAGCTATGATGTAAATATGAATGACACAAAGTGAATTATAAAATACTATTTGCCTATTAAAATCTATATACTGAAAAAAAATTAATTTGTTTTATTAACTTTGTTAGCACACAAAATTTAGTAAAAATATTCGTAATAAATAAAATTGTAATTATATCTTGATACTTGCTGTTTTTAAGGCATTATTATTTATTATATAAATCATATCTGAAGCAAAAATATTTTTAAATAGTTTTGTACTGAGCCTATGATTGATAATAGTTGAGAAATAAAGAAGCATTTTTTCTGATAATTGACAAAGATAATAGTTTATATAGGCCATTATCAAAATTCACTACTTCGTATCCATTTATCTAAAATATATGTATTTTATTGTTGGGAGTCGCCATACTTTTACCTCAATATTCATGAAGGCAAGGCTTTATTAAGCCATTATACTTATTGAAAGTTGCATATATTTTATGAAACAAGGTCCTCTATTTATTATTTATAGTTACTTCGCTTTCGCAAATGCAGTCATACAGAAATTGATAAATAAAAGCAATCAGTATTTCATTTGTATACTATTTCCAATTTTCAACATATTTCTAATAAAAATTAAAATAAAGAAATTTTTGCTCTCTCCTTCCTCAGACTTTGTTTTATGAGTACTCACATCAATCGAGATTAAGATTTTCCAAGTTGTGTAAGAGAGAAATACTAAAGTTAAAGACACTTTATTTTAGCTCACTTCAGACCCAAGTAATCTAATAAGTATCTAAGTTCTCACGTGTTGCATCAAATTTAAAATATGGAAATATTACTTGAGGCTATTTATTCTTTTAATCATCTTATCTTCATTTTATCATAAAAATAAAGATAGCCCGTAGGTATTCTCAAACCCTAATAGATATTTGACAACAAAAAATAAGTTTGCCAATTCATCAGAAAACAATTTAAAATAAACTTTACTGAAGCTTAATCTAAAAAAGTGTTAAGAGAAGCTTTATTATGATATTAAAGCTTAGTATTTTGAAGGCTTAATCAACTCTCTGCAGCAGTGATAGGTACTTCTCCTCAGTACTATTTTTAGCAACAAAGTTCTTGCAAATATCCTTCATAAATCTGCTGCAAAATAGAGTTTCGTATTTAATGTTCGTGTAATCCCTTCAACAACTTAAAAACTCAAGTGCTTCTTGCTTAATTTTTGGCTTTCAGTGGAGTTTCTGAATATTCTTGACCTTGATGATCCCGATCAAGTAGTAGCAGAGGTCTTCAGTTAGCACTCCTGCATCAAACTCATTTTCGAAGGTTGCTGTGACCGCTTTGAAGGCGTCTTTAGCCTTTACATTTCTGAACCTCACCCTCACAAGTTTTGGATTGGCTTGCTTAAAGATATTTCAGTAGTACCTCCTCAGTTCTCGAATAATTGATTTGTTGTGCACATCTTTTCGTTTTGAAGGATCTGTATTATGTTTATTTGCTTTCGGGCTTGATGAGTCAGCAGATATATAATCCACAGAATTTCCTCTTTTACTAAGTTCAAGAGTATGCTTTGATTCTTCTAAATTTTCAATTGGCTTATTTGATTCGTCAATGTTTTGTGGAGTGCTTCAATAAGCCTGGTTCTCAGAACTTAAAATATTGGTGGTTTTAGATTCTGAGCTTGGACTTATCAATTTGTCTATTTTCAATCCAGTATGTATAAGTTGCCTGTTGGTCGGCGTCGAACATCAGACTATTTCATCGTCAATATCTTTGAAGAAATCTCTGTTATTATCCTAAATAAATTATTACCCAAAAGCAGAAAGATGAAAAACCTACCTCAAGATTGAAGTCAAGCGATATTTCATTAAATCTAGAGGATACTTCTCTTTGTATTAATATTTTCATCATTTATATCTCAGGAAAAATATGGTTATCGTGAGTTTTAATAAATATTATAAATTACATCTTTTAATATCAACTTATATAGTGTCTCTTCAGACTTTGCTAATTTTTTTAATCAACTAAGCACTATACTATCATATCTGACGATAATAATTTGAATAAAGTAGTTTAACGGTTACAAATTAAACTAGCTATTACATTTTAACTTGCATGAAG